>JABEEO010000084.1:0-227945 GCA_013364945.1 Fusarium tupiense
GTTCCGTGGCGTGGCGTGGCGTGGCTTGTCGATAAGGTACTCCGTAGTCTAGCGCAGATCTCTGCCGCCAGTCATCCTAGACTCAGGGCAGACGGCATCGGTGCCATTGTTAAGCCCGACACCCCAGTACGGACATTTCGGGCCCATGGTAATGAGAGAGTAGAGACAGAGTACGTGCTGTAACTACAGTAACTCCATTAGACTTACTTTTACCGCTCTAAAAATGGGGTAAAACAAGAGAAACTAGCTATTATAAATACAGCATACCAATTAACTTGCCTTCGTATGTTTAATTTAAACTCCTAGAATAAATAACTATTCCAGTCTTCTGCTAATCTATAAAGCAGAGAGATATGTCGGTAGGTGCTTTATATGTTAATGTTCTTTACAAAACCTTACGCTAACACATATCGCTACCAGATTCCATCTGGGTAAGATACATCGCTCTATCCATTAAGTTTCTTATTTTACAGGCAGACGCGAGGGTTCTCTTTTCCAGAACAAATGCTAATAAACCTAGTGTGCAAATTCGGGACGAATGCATAATCGCAGTTAACGAACGGCGGTCTCGAAGAGATGCAAACAAACCCCGCTACGTCATTTACAAAATCTCTGATGGCGGCCAGAGTGTCGTCGTGGACGAGACCTCATCAGACAAAAACTATGAAGCATTCCTGAATAAGCTTGCATCTGCCACTGACGATAAGGGTAAACCTGCCCCTCGTTATGCAGCCTACGATGTCGAGTATGACCTTGGAGAGGAGGGGAAGAGGTGAGTTCAGTATCCTGGATCAAGAAAATGCAACAGATACTGACCTTTTCAGAATTTCAACTGCCTTCATCTCCTGGGTTCCTTCAGGTACATCAATCATGGTATGTTGAACAGTGAATTAGCCTTTACTTCTTTTTCTAATACAATATTCAGTCTCGCATGGTCTACGCAAGTACTAGGGAGAAGCTAAACAAGGCACTCAATCTCCCCGTGTCAATACATGCCGACGATCTTGATGATATTGAGTGGCATAGTGTTGTCCGGCGTGTGAGTCGAGGAAGGGTATAGACATTCTAACTGCACTAATGCCTGTAATACTGGTTATTTTTATTAAGTGAGAAAGGCTTTAAAATTGCCAGGGCGCGTGGTCTTCGATATGCTACGTTTAGTGGCTAAATGTTGTCTTGGATGTGGAGATAGCAACTGTCAGTAGTAATACTTGACCTTATTCAATTCGTCTTCCTCCCTTTTTTTTCTAGCGCTGACACTCAAGACTGCGTGTATATCTTGTTACCCACAAAGGCTGACATCAAGTGAATCAGGAGAGAGGGCGCACCATGCAACACCAGTGTATTTAGACCTGCGGGAGGACTTTGGCCGGCTGTTAGAGGTAACGGAGGATAGGGCTGTAAGACAGTGTTATAAGTCCGCAATTTTAGATGCTGACGGATAAGACGGTTATGGAAACTTAGTTAGCAACTCGTAACCCTAGCCATTAATGCCTCAGTTCTGCGGCGGTCGTGGGTCTTTGGCACCCCGGACTCTGAATGCAATTAACCCACCTCAGTAGGGTAACTTGGTCAAAAAGGTAAGGATTAACAGCTCATATACTAATAAGGTATTTAAAAGCATTATAAATATCACGCATACACTAATAAAACTATTTTAATTATATAAATTGTAAATCTAGTGTTTTTTATTTATTTAATATCTCTTACATAGCCTTTATACTGTGAAGTTTACTTAATTCTATACATGTCTTCTCGGTAAACAGGCAATGGTTGCCCCATGATACTTGCCTTGTAGACAACACAATAAAGCAAGAATAGTATCTAGCGTGTCCGAGAGCACAGCCAATGTAACATAAACTGGGTTTTATTATTAAGAAAGTCAGTCAGTGTAAATAATCAACAGTTCAAGTCACTGCAGCTAGACACTTACGTTCCAATGGTTTGAAAGCTCCGAGGACTTGGCCTTCACTGTTCAAGCCGAAACAGTCTCCAGACTATTATTAAATAAAGGCCTATCATAAATATAGCTTTATTGTAAAGTAAGTTAGGTATTTTGCACTAATTATCTCTTGGAATTACATACCAGGCCTTTTCCAACCTTGGCAGACCTCCTGACATCGATGTTATGTCTACCCAAACGGATTTTAATTGCGTCTTTAATATTTATAAAAGGAACAACCTTGAAGCCGGCTCGCTCGAGGGCCTTGTATAAATCTGGCTGTGACCGGGCCATGGCATGGAATATTTTCGACGAGAGTAGACAAGCAATTGATACTGGCGGGGTAAATCTTGCTCGGTCACTGATGTCGGTGGGAATTCGGGCATTCTATATGACTTGATGGAGATTGCTTGTTTGGATACGTAGGTGAAGAGGGGTTCCTTAACGTACGATTATATCGCTCTTTGATGAACTCGGCCGGAAGAACAACTATTTGACGACCTAATGAGTATATATTCAACTACGTTAGCACATTTTGAACCTATGAGGACTTATAAACATGGGTCCTCGGAACCATTGTCACTTCCATGCCGACCTCGTACATATAGCTACATCGTCTGCTATCGGAGAAGGTAAATAAGGAATAGCAACACGGCGCACTTGTTAGCACACTGACCTGTGTTTCCAGTGCTAATAACGATGCCAGTCTTTCCAGTCCAGTCCAGCACTCATCGCTATCACGACATGTCTTGTAGAAACATGCATCGAATGTCCTTCCTTTCCGATGTCAAGAGTATGGGTTCTTGTTGCCTCATCTTAGGAACCTGATGTCACGACTATTGAAAGCCGGATATTCTACGCCAGAGAGTTAGTAAAGGGATTATCTGGTCCTGTTGAAAGGCTCACGATGCCGTATTTCTCGCCCATTTCTTATGTCCCTTACCCAGCTCATATTACCTAGGTATTTGCCATACTCGGATCCAAAGGTTCTATCAAAAGGTAGGTGAGCTAGAAAAGTCAGTTGATAATATGATTATCAGATTGAGGCGTGAAATGTTCGTGGACAGTATGCACCGAAGAGAAGATATCAGTCAGTAAAATGGACGAAAGTATTTGACGATGTGTGGGGAGATAACTCACAATGTGCTGACTCATATCTTAACCGCCAGGCATCACCAACCTGGACATCTCTCTCAACGATAAAATAAGATACTTCGAGACCTTGCAAAACCCACTCTGTCCACCCCCAATGATCGCAGCGTCAAAATGATTATGGCTTTGGTCTGTAGCAGTGCCATTAGGGATTCCATCTAGCGAATCATCTTTATTGGATGTGCCGGTTGAATAGGAATGACTCACATGTGCGCCGTTACCGTTGAGTAAGACATTAGCCGGTTCCATTGAATCCACATTCCTGTGGTTGCTAAGCTTCTCAAGAATAGTACGAAAACCCCAGATATTCCATGAGCCATCTACCGATGGAACGACCGAGAACATGCCAGAGCATTCAGTTGCCGGCGTGACTGTATGGAATGTCAACCTACGATCAACCCATTCGACACCTCCCCTGAGACTGAGAACCTTTGCCGAGCCAGGCACTATAAAAACTGATGAGACATCGTGGCTATTACTAAGAGCAGACCATTCTGCTGTCACAGCTTCAAAGTAGAATGTACGGGTGGCTCCCGTCGAAGCATACGTGTCACGCCAGATGGCGTCTGATGTAAAGTGGCGTGCCTCAAGGTGGGGGAACGACTTGAGAACGTGGTCCGCAGGTGCTTCCAAGCTGGTGCTGAGGGGTACCTTAGCCTGGGGAAGGTTCCCTGGGAAGGGCTGCAGAACTAGTTAGCAGGAAGCTAGCAAAACAGACCGTTGAGGAAGATACTTTATTAGATCATTGTCCGTATGTTGTGTTTCCACTTCTAAGTCCTTGCTTTTGCCTGATCTTTACCCTCCTTTTCCTCTATAATATTAGCGCTATTATGGACTACTCTGACCAAGTCTAGACTTTATGATTAGAATAGTTTTATCTTTTAGTTAAAAGCTTATATAGAAAGTATAGTTATAATTTATTAATTTTAAACTTAAAAATTAAGGATAAATACAACCTATTAGGCTAAGCTTTACAATAGCACTTAAACTCCAATGCAAGTTACTGGAATGTATTATAAAGTAAAAATGCCCTTTTGTACTCCGTAAAATAATTAACTTCTACCTTACGCAAATGAAGTTTACATAAGCTTAAACGTTTAATTATAAATACATCAGAGTCTTATATTCTTTTAAGTAAAGTTATACAGACACTTATTGTTTAATAAACGTTACTACTACTACTGTCAACAATGAAGACTACCTATTTCGCCATGATTCTCTCCCTTGAGGCTACCACACTCAGTGCCCTCTCCCTCCCACCTTTCGTTACTAATCTATGGGGCCCTTGGATGCCCGATACTGGGGACAATTGGCAAAGCGTCTTCGATGGCCCATTCAAATTTCCTAAGAGCTTGGATCCTGATATAAGCGTTTATGGCTTAGATCTCTGGAGTAATAACAAGCCTACGGTCAAGAAACTCCAGAAATCTGGTAAGCATGTTATCTGCTCTTTCAGTGGTGGCACTGTAAAGCCCAGTGATCCCGATCGGAAAAGTTTCGTCAAGAAGGACATTGGTACTCAAACGGACTTACCGAACGGTGAGAAATGGGTCAATGTGAAGAGTCGAGGGGTTCGAAAAACGATCGCCAAGCGTGTCAAGCTGGCGGCCGACAAGGGATGCAATGCCATCAGTCCCCGCAATACGAATGCCTATGTTGGTCACTCCTGGATTTATGGGAACTTTCTAATATGTTCTAGGATCTGGACACTGGTTTCAATCTATCCGAAGACGACGAAATCGATTACATCGAGTTTCTGGCCAATGAGGCGGCCAAATATCATATGTCAATTGGTGTCGACATCGGGGCCATCGCGATAGATCTACAAGATATTGTGTCTTTCTTTATCGGCGGGACTTGCGACGATAGTAGTGGCAATACCGATGGCAGCGATGGCGATGATGACAGTGATGGCGGTGATGGTAGTGATGAAAGCGGTGACAATAGTTGGGAGTCGGAAGATCCTAATAGTTGCGACTTCTGGCAGGGGCTTATGGATTTCGGAATCCCTGTATTTAGCACTGACGGTGGAGATTTCAAGAAACCTAAGATTTAGTAGTTATGGGATTTAAAACTTTTATCAAGTGAGAGGCTGTATAGCCCTTAGTATTCATCATTAATGATGAGGTTCCCAATACTACCGAAGCACTGGGTTACCGTTTGATTGACTGTCTCCTCTCCAGGGATTGAAATGAGGAACACATTTTCTCTTGGAATTCCGGCCGGATCGGCGGCTTCTCAGGCAATGCCAATCTTGGACACGCAGGTGAAGAGAGCAATGGATCCCGAATCCTTGAGCTGAGATGCAAGCTCGGATTTCCGATGCGCGGCGTTGGCCGGTCAGATCAAGCCATTAATTTGGAATGTCGTGGTCTTGGACAGATGACCGGAATCTTTCTCACGTTGTTCAACGCAAAGACGCTCATCACGCGGGCAGATACGTCGCTGGAATTGACATCAGCATCAAGATGTGTAGCTAAGTTCTGTCTGCTGATTTAAGCTCTCAGCCATAAGTCCCAACTTCAAATAACACATCTAGCTCACAACTTAGACATTATACCATAATGACGAACCGACTACTACAGCCAAAGATATGTAGCGAACCCGGAAGCGAGCCAATCAATGCGCTGCCAAGTCTCGTGTACGCTGTAACCGAGTCCGTAGAGGCTACCGAGGAAGGGTTTAGGCGATTTAGCACAGCTGTGAGGCCGGTGTGTATCATTGACTACGAATTCCATAGGACAGACATCATCCAGGTGTCCGTATCGTTCAGCTTGGACCGCCAGGGGGGTTGTAAGTGAGCATGATGAATCGTTGGGCAAAGGAGGACTGGAAGTATCATCTGACGTGAGTTTCTGAAAGCTACATCTCGATGCATTTCCTGCACTTACATACGTTTTGTAGTCGTGAACCGCCCCCCATGGTCTCACTGGCCTGTGCCGAGGCAGCTTCCGGCCGGCGGAAGTGGGGATAGTCACCCTCAGGGTCACGCGACACTAGTGCATCCGATGCTTGCATTCATAGCTCCACTACGTTCCAGAACATTAGCGATAACCATTTCCCCAGATGGGGTTCTCGCACCTCAGCGATGGTCAACCCAAACACCGCGAGGCAAGAGCAATGCCAGACTGGGAAAGTCGTAACAATTTGAAAACCAGGTATTGCTGACGAAGGTTAATTGATGGTTGGGAGCAATGATAGGTCTTTAGCCTGAAAGCGAGTTGGGAATAGCTTACGATGAACATGAAATTCCAATGTAGGTATTTTCACCAGCAAAAATCTGTAAACCTTCTCAAAGCGGGGTTTAGTAGTGGCAGCCAATGGAGAATGACATACAGGCCACGCACTGCTGCCTCTCTGGCGTGGAATGGTCTGATTGGGAATGAAGCTGAACTTTACGTAGCTCGTCTCCCAAGACCCGGTTGAACGCCTTTCTCCCCTTGATCAAGTCTCGAATCCTCGTATTTGAGGATGGCCCTTGCCTGGTTGGTTATAGCCTCCAGCCAGGTCGCTTGCTCTTTAACCGAAGATCTGGACGATTTCTCGAACAACATTGCTAACGACGTCTTCTTGCAGTCATTGAAGCTAGGAACAGGACCAAAGCCCTGTATCTTCTCTGTATTATTCCACCACGGCGTCTGAAAAGAGGATTCGAAGCCGCCTTGCCCCTGGCCGCACGAAATGGATAGGACGAGATCATCAGGGTATTTCTTTTTAGATATTAACGCTGTCATTAATATCCAGAGCAAAGAAGGAAGGACGACTCTTTCACATTACTTCAGAAGGCAATTGTCATATACCATAGTAGAAACACTTCTGAGAATGGGAGCACACCCAGATTCGCTGGACAATAACAACCACGTCCCGGTCTGGTAGGTAGCTCGGACAGGGGATCGATAAGTCGTAAAAGCACATTTTAATACTAGCAAAGTAATTTTTAACTCTATAGACCACCAGGGGAGGTCTCCGGTGTCTATGTGTTACCTCAGAGAAAGGCCACCGAGATATCTAAGACTTCCTAGTAGGACAGGGCTGGCGAGATTGGACCGCGCTGATCAGACTGGGAGAAGGCCGGTCTCTTATACCGCCAGTAATGGGCATAAGGACCTCATTAATAACATAAGTAACGACAGTCAAGTTAGGCCGGACTCGAGAGATAGCGTGAGTCGCACCTCTTTCATAGGCAGCAGGAGATATCCACCTTGGGGTCATGGAGATATCAATCCGCTTTCTTTATATTGACTAGCAATCAGCAGATAAGAAGGGGAAAACACCTTTGTTAAGGGCGGTAAAGAATGGTCATATCGATGTTATTAGGGGCCTTTCTAAATATAATGGCCCACTGAAAAGCAACATTCACGGTTTATGGCCTCTGGCTCGGGCTGCATGGGCATGTTCACTTGGCATGGTCAAGAAAGTGCTCGGTTATGTGCGCCCATCGCGTGAATACCCCGATGATATGGGCCGCACAGCTCTCTGGTGGGCGTTCGGGGAAGGCAACTTCGAGATCGCCAAACTTCTTCACAGGCTCAATGCTTCTAGCATAGATAGTCGAGATATGGCAGGGCGAACGCCTCCCTAGTGGGCAGCAAGGAATGGGCAAGATGATATCGTCAAGTTTCTTCTCAGCAATGGTGCCAATGCGGCAACCCCTGACTTGAGTGGGGAGACACCTCTATTGTGGGCAGTCCGCAATGGCCACAAGACAATCGTGCAGCTTCTACTTGATACAGGACGGGCGGATCCAGACGCAAGAGGCAGTTTTGGACGCACGGCGTTGATATGGGCGGCACGGCGCGGTGCCCTTGACCTGGCGGAGATGCTACTCAACTTCGGCAAGGCCGATTTGGCGCTGCAGGATCATGAAGGTAGAACGGCATTGTATTGGGCTAATGAGACAGGCAACGAACCTCTTGTCCTCGCGCTAGGTGGGTCAACTGCCATGGCGTCAATGGAGGCGTGGACGGATAAGATAAATTGCAAAGCATGAATGCATATGGTGAAAAGAATGGATATCTCGTACGTAGTAGCACTTTGGAACACCGATCGTAGACTACGAGTTGATTATCTACCGCTATGAGCACAGTAATTCCCAGTTACCATGACAAAGGTTACCAGCCAAGTCGCTTGGTATTACTACCTAGTCTTAACTACTAGCAGAGTCAAAGATTATAAAACTCCCGATCATTGCTTGTCTGTTGAAATAGTTTTATAAGGCTGCTAATGTTAAAAGATAGGGTAGCCCTGATCGGTCTAGCTTCCCTGACAAGGATCAGAGCTCCCTATATGTATAAGTAGCATAGCTCTTCCCATCACACAAGAGAAATCAAGGCTCTTTTAACCCTATGTGCCCCTCTGCTGTGCGTGCAACAGCTAAGATATGCTAAGATATGTAAGTAATGAAGGGTAAATATAGATATCAGGTTATTGAGGTTGTTTAAGTGGAGTAACCGCAATAGCTGTCTTTTCTGCTTACGTATGTAGCCATGCCGCGATCGGAAGCTCAGCCGTACAGTAGTGTTGAAGGTGCCTGAGGCACCTACCGCGGATATTAGCTGGACCTCCCGACCCGAGACCTTAGTTAGTCACAGTCAATACACACACATCCCTCTCAACAAGTAGTCTCAAACACGGTCAGAACCAGTGCCTTCCAGTGCCTTCCAGTGCCTTCCAGTCCCAGAAAGGAATAGAAGGGAAATTAGAGTGAAGGGGAAGTAGGGAGAGAAGTCAAAACTGCAAGTGCATAGAGGGGGGGCAAAAAGCACAAATACCGTATTAACTCAAGATACTGGCCACGCCCTTTGGATACCTATCACCTAGAATATTACAACCTTGAGTACGAATACCATACCCTTCAAGCCTAAACTTGGGGGGGAGAGACCCACAAAGTGTGGCTAATGTCCTAAGTTAATACAGTCACTCGGAACGGGCCTGCTTGATCCTGCCGCTTCAGCTAGTTAGCCTCGTCTCCTGGGTTGTGCGCTAATATTGGTGCTCCTTGCATTTTGATAGTTCTAGAAAACCCTGATCCTTGGCTGTATCCCTGTTGTGAATTGCCTGTCAACACCGTTGGCATTTCACCCGAACCCCCTGCGTCATGCAGACGCGAGTTCGAGGCTGGGAACAGTTGATAGGCAGACCCCTCACCCAGCTCCAACAAACACGTGCAACAAGTGCCCAGCCTGTTCAAAGAGCGGTATGGCCGCATGTCTCAGCCTTTACAACTTGATGTTAATCCTTGAAGACTCAGAAGAGTCATTGTATAATGAAATGTGGAGTATGTTTCAAGCAATGATCACCATTTAAGATAACCCGATTGGAGACATGGACCTGCACAGGGATCTGCTGGAAGCTTCGCGGGCTAGGGTCAACCCGCCGCCGGCAAGATTGGCGTGCCTACCTTGCTCGATAGCGTAACACTGAGCGGTCTGGCCCATGGTTCACGGATACGACGACAAGGGTACCGAACACTATTGTCAGCCAGCCATCGTTCTGCTGTTCCATGAGAAGCAAAGTTATGATGAGCAATACTGAAGAAAGAAAAGCAAAGACAATGAGATTAGTTATATATATCGGAGGAACCTTGACCGAGGCAGCTTGAGCAAATCGCTGTTACACTGCTTCATTTACAGTTTCATAGCATCATTCTTCCAGTAACCTTAGGTGCTTGGCTTCAGAAATCTTGTCTTTAAAACCCACCCTCCTCAATCCCAGCTGCAAGCTCATCACCACGGACTCTTGTCATACAATGTGCCAGTGCCCGAACTCTAAGGGCGAGGCCAACGACTGGACGCCTTACACTTGCCCTGATCCTTCACCCCCCGATGAATCCTCTTCAACACATGCATCACCTAACTCTGTGTCTTACGATGATCATGAGCCCACAGTATCCTCTCCTGCCGCTTTCGAACATCATCAAAGTCCCGGTGACCCTGGCCAGGAAGTCAGCTTGTGTTACGGGGCATGGTCAAACTATTATGACGGCTGCCATCCAGAAACGGATAATGCATCACCCAACCTGCTGATCGATATCGAACCTCAGGATACTCAGCAAGGAGATCATACCCCCCCTCCAACATCGGGACGATCTTCAAAGACCGCATCCCCCTTGCGAACTGAAGACCAGGGCAAAAGAAGCGCCGCGGAAATATTGAAGGATCTTTCTCTTGCAGATAGACTTCTGGTCCAAGGCAGGCTGAACGACATGAAATGGGAAACTATTCACAAGGAACACAACGAGATTTGGGCAGTCAAAAGCGAGGGTGCTTTGAGGAGACGGATGAGCAGAATCAAGGATGAGAACCCTGCGATCAAGGTTCTTCTTGAGCAAAAGATCTAACAAAGGCGATCTTAAAAATTGTATTACTGCAACTATATAACGATGGGACTAATGGGTTTTCTTTACTGGTTAATTGTCGATGGTAATGTCTCTAGTATTTTTATTTCACTGCCTGCATAAAAGAGAGTGTTTTGTTAATGGATTCACTGTAATATTGACGTCCAACTAAAATGAAAGGCTGCCATGGAACAAAAAACAACAAGTGAGCGCTTATAAGACTTCTCAAAGAACACACACAACTAGATCTTTGACTTACCGCAGTATTACGATGTGAGTCAATCTAATCTACGGCTACTTCTTGCGACCAAACGGAGCGCGTGAATGGAAACAGAATATGAAATTTACAGCCAGGAAAAGGTTCTCCAAAATGGTTTAGGCTGTGTCGCCTCATCGGTTGAAAAACGCGTCTGTGTGCGCCACTACTCAGCTCTCTGCGCATCCACATCTTAAGCTCGGGCGGTACCATCAGGAGGTGTCATTGGCTCGGACGACCGGAAAACGACACGCGTAACTGTTGCTAGGCCATGGATTTGGCTGCTAGTTCTTGCTGTCGCACCACGGAAAGGAAATCAAGTGGGACTAGAGCGCTATAGCTTCTTGGTGCGGGCGTTGAAATCTGATGGGGCATGGCTGTAAGCGCTGGCTGGCTTGGGACCCAAGCCACTGATCTCACAGGGGCGTTGCTGGCACACCCATCTTTTGAAGCGTCTCGTCAGTGGTCTCGCTGAGCGTGCTTTCATGTAGCTAGCTTTGCCCCTGGGCAGTGATTAAATGGGATCGATGACCTAAACTCCAGACAAATAGTGCAAGAATGTTGTGAAAGAAGGGCTATAATCATGCGCCCGACTTCTAGGAGCTGAAAGAATACGGAATACTGCTGGATACATCGTGTAGACAGTCCTTGCTACGTAGAAGCTAACAAAGAGTTGACAGGTGACAGACCTAGAGATTGCATGACATGCAGGGGTAACACACCGACGGACGAAAGCGCGACCTTGAGCCTGGCAGATGTGACGGGGCGTAAGGGGAAAAACAGACAGCCGAATGTGTGGCGAGAGTGAGGGCCAGAGACACCTCTTGAAGTTACGGGGTGGTATCTGCACACGCCCACATGATGTTGTCTCAACCAAGCGTCGTTGTCTCGGTGTCGTGGACCGGGGACCAGGTAGCCGACCGACAACAACACTTGTTGAAGTCGGTGAAGGCAGGTGAGATCTGCTGCGGGTCGACCTTGACTCTATGGCTAGTGTGGAAGGCCTCAATAATAACCCATGCGAGTTCTGTGCGCAGTTTGTCATACTCCTGGATGGTTCCATCGATCGAAGGGTTAGTTTGACAAGCAGCATGAACCGGCGCCATCTCCAAGAGCCCATGCCCTGGTAAACTTACGATTGGGCGGAGTGCCTGCCGGTGGCCCCGACGAGGCGTTCATCTCGGGAGGAAAACTCCACGAAGGGGGGTCGAACAAGGCTAGGACTAGAACTAAACTTTCGCTCCAGGCCAGAAGCAGGTAGTCTCCAGAAGGTGAGGTCTCCGTTCCCCAGCCTCATTTTGTCCCCCTCGCAAAGCACAGTAGACTGATCCGATTATCGTAGGGAGGGGGCGTCAAGTCGACACGTTAACTGTACCACACGTGGCCTCATGGACGCGTTGACTTTGCAGTGTTGTACACAAACAGCTGCTGAAATGGCTGACGAGAAAGACACGAGCATCTGGCCAGTGCGAGCAATATCCCAACGACCTTGCTTCCCTGTAGCAGGAGCGCCTCGTGGCTGTCGAGACCTCCAGGCAGGGCGGTATCGCGATGGTATCCTAGACAGGAAAGGTCATATCATCGCCTTTGCTACTCCGCAGCTGACCTCCACCCTACACGCTCACGATACTGTACCGCTTACTCCGTATGATCAACAAATGCCAGATGCCCTAGGACTAGCTTCGACTGGTGTGGTGTGGAGACTACGCCAAAGTTTCATGACTCAGCTGGCGATCCGCACTCATCACCCATTGCCGCCACCAACAGAGGCACAGTGTGTACTTGCTGGATCGTCCGACATGGCTCTACGTGTACTTCCTTTTCAACCTGGTCGAAAGCTTTGAAACACTTGTAATTTGGTCAAGGCGGCCATCGACGAAAGAGAGAATATGGTCGGACGCGTTCGGCATTGTTGTTTACCCAGAAGCGGGACACAATGGAAGTGGCAGTACGCGCCGACCTTTGTGTAAAGTGACGCGTTGTTTTCGCGGAGGAGGACGGGGCTCATGCTGGGAGTTTGGGCTTATGCCCCTATTATTCGTGATCTAGACAGAACCGGCGGTTGCGACTTGAGATCATCGAAAAATAAACTTCCGTAGATGAACTTAAAATGTTGACGAATCAATGGAAGAGCAGATCAGTGAAAGAGCGTGATCAACTGAGGCGGTTGCAGCCTGGAATCATGACGCACTTGCATTCCAGTGCCATCGGCCAGGTCCGTTTAGCGCTTCCGTTACCAGTGGCCAGTGAATGCCCCTCCCGCCCTTGACTGCCTCCTCAAGCAACATGTTGAGGAACTCGAGTCTTCTTTCTCAAATTTATGAGTAAATACAGATGTAAAATCGCTGTTAGCACTGGTCTAAAATAGAGATCGATCGTAGAGATCGCTCTCGCGCGCGCATAGGGGGCCTGTGTTACCCCGAGTTCTACAATCGGTAAGTATGCAGACCTCGATTGAACAAGCTTACACGTATTAACTGCCCCAGAAACATGAGAAATTCCTTCGTTCGATCTCAATATGCGATTACTGTTGTCAGTGTCGGATCCAACTCTTTCGATACGACGTGTCTGATGCGGGACACACCACACCGCCGATGAACACTCCATTCTCTAAGCCTCCCGCCCATGTTCGTCAATTCATCATTGCCGCCAAATGGGCGACGCGAATCCAACTGCATCAAAGATATCGTGCAGGGCTGCACCACCTTTGACATAGGGTTCCCCGTCAAGTTGTCTCGTCGTCGCCACAGCGAGTACACCAATAGCGCCGACCCGAACTCATCAACCTACGATGGTCAGTTGAGACTGTGCTGTGTCTTCATCTCAGCTTGGACCAAGGTATGATGATCAAGGAAGAAGAGCTTGCCATCGTTGCCTGCTGACAAGTCTCACTGGCGATCAACGCTGTTCTCTCACTCATCAAGAGACTCAGCTTCAACTCCGAACCTGCCACCGCCACATCTGTCTCTCTATTTGATCGACTACCCAGGCAGGTCGTCATTAATGACTCTTGGTATCGTTGAAGCATAGGATACCGGGCGCTGTCTTTGCGTTTCCATTCGGATTGGCCACACGAGCTTGATGATGCCCTTTGTTGTGAGGCCTAAGGGCTTGAAAATGCCGAGAGGGTAGCCCCTTGATTGACCACTTGGACATGTAATGGCCATCAGCAAGACGTTTACTGACTTTTGCATCACCACGACTCAACTTCAAGCCTCCCGCCAATCCATAGTCTGCATCTTGCTGATGCTCTCCAGTTCCAAAACAAGAAGGCAACGTCCGACACCATCAAGCTTCCAAGACTACTTAGCTTCCACAACCAAACACTGAACCGGTCTGCGCTTCGATTCACCTTCCTTCAAGACATCAGCGTTGAAGCTTCTTCCAAGAAGTTGAAGACTCTCGACCCTAGTCTTTCCATGCACTCAGAGCCTCGCCTGCAACTTCACGATGTCCATTTGACCAAGATTGTGCGACGGCACTCTGCGTACTTGCCTCCAAGGCAGTGGATGAGGTTGGTCCTTTCGAATCATTGCCTCCCCTCCAGTACCTCAAGTTGCATTTGTATCCACTACGCCAGACCAAAAGCATACCAAGCCTCCTCAACTCCCCCCAATGCGCTATTAGAATTGTGCCAAAAGCTGTCATGGCACGTAAGCAAAGTCCTCTCAACTATAGCTTGCATAAGGAGGCCGATGGCTTACTCATTACACACATTAGGCATCTGTAGCAACACCATGCGATGAGGCTATCCAGACATGTAAACCTAGTATTGATTTACCGTGACATAACGTGTAGGATCGCCCAAGTACCAATGCCATCCTCCGGTAGCAGTTTGTATAGTGCCAGTCTACGACGGGTCACATTGTAGTCTAAAGAACATCAAGTACCTCGTGCATCGATCCGTAGCTGCTCTCTATATTGGTTTCAATCTTGCACTTAATCAGGTTGACTGGGTGACCTATCACAGGGTCGATCTCGGCAGATATTCGGCTCAAGAGCTACTACTTGGTAGGTTCTGACTGAGACAAAAGAACAACAGGCAGATCGAGCGATACACCAGCTTTGATGCTCCAGGCAACACTATGCTCCCGTCTTTACATTCCTATGAATTTGTAGAAGGAAACAAACCAGAAGATGATGACATTAGTAACACACTGTTTCGCCCACTCGGTAGCCTTTGTCCTCTTGCCCGAGTATCGGGACGGATAAACGACGGGACCGATCAT
The DNA here is from genome assembly GCA_013364945.1 of Fusarium tupiense. Classification (NCBI taxonomy): domain Eukaryota; kingdom Fungi; phylum Ascomycota; class Sordariomycetes; order Hypocreales; family Nectriaceae; genus Fusarium; species Fusarium tupiense. Next base: position 14,916 of record JABEEO010000084.1, read on the forward strand.
TGGTTGAACCCCTTAATGCGGGAGGCCGACCACCACCTCACGCTGGCATTTCAGGTGGCAGTCGTGTGAAAAGCACTGGATCCCACTATCCATCAAATCCTGGGAGATTGCATCTCTGAAGACTTCCCTACCATTTGCGTTCCGCGGCTCAAGGGAAAAACAAGATAAGGCTGTAGGAACTTATTTGTTATAAATAATGCTTTTTTTCTAGGTCTATAAAGTAAAGTCTACCTTATCTGTATCTACCTTATAGTTTAGCTTTACCTTCTTCAATAGCAGGCGTGCACACTAGCTGTTCAAAATTGACATTAAGAATCTCAATCACATTGCCCCATGGATCCGCTACATACAACACTTCTGCCCCCAAACCAAGTGGATCCACTGTGTTTCCAATCCGTTTCCCCCCAGTTTTAACCACTTCCGCAGCCAACTTATTGGGGTCCGAGTCGGTAACAGCCATGTGAAAGTATCCAGGCTTGGTGAAATCACCGGCTTCGAAGCCCTGGGGGTGAGGCTGAGGCTTAGGGTCAACGAATTCGAATATCTCAAAACCAACAGCGTTTCCTGTCGTCATCCATGCCACCTTTACTTCGTTCAAAGACCTTGGGTAGATGCCGAAGATATCAGCGTGTGGTCTCTCCGACCTTTTAATGTGAGCAATCTGGCCGAGAAGCCTGAAGCCAAATACATCAGAATACCATTGCACAACAGTGTTGATGTCGTGAACCGATATGGCTATGTGATTGGTGACTCGATTATGAGTGTGTTGCTTATTCTGCACATCGATGTTAGATATCTACTCGAGGAGATTGCCATTGCAACTTACGAACTGAGACATAACAGCTTCTTAATGTGCGGTTTGTTGGAATTCAGGAGACAGCTTTATGGCATCTAGCCCAAGGAAATATATAAGATTAGATATTAATTGATGAGGGGTCGTTTCATTCGAGTCTGCTGGGTTTCTCATTATAATGTCCGGATACCTCACCCCGAGATGCGGAATTGGCTAGCCCGAAGTTTGTCCCGGATTGAGCGGCTGCTCGGAATTTGTAACCCGGCTTCAGGCGTAGTTGTTTTAATGGATGACCACTGCACACGTGGTACTGCCAATGGTTATCGATGATTATAGTACCTTGTTCCGAGAAAATAATATCTTATTGTCGGTTGTCTACAGCTAGATAAGGCTTACATCTAAAAAGGCCGTGCAGTACCTTTTGAGCCAACGACTAGGAATTCTGCTATTTTAGCATCCAGTCACCGAGCCTGGTTTAAACGTGAAATTGGCAATGCTACAGTCCGCTCAGGCAATCCAAATGATACGTCAGACATCTGTCACTACTTCGGGATTCGCTATTATGGAATTGGATTTCCGATAGGCGCACGTCGCTGCATTACTCTGAGTCTAGGGTTTCGGGAAAATGCTGCGCAATAAACCGCATACGTTCGTTATTTTGTGGGGACAAGTCTTGACTGTCGACAGCTTTTCCCTTACTCTTATAGTTACATGTTATCTATCGAACAGTTGCGAATTCCTGGAGGAACGCCGCTTCAATCTGGTCCCTTCTCACACGTTCCTCTCCAGTAATCTTATCTTTAAAAACTGAGTCCATCTGCTCTAACGTTCTTCCATTTGTTTCCGGGACGAGGAAGTAGACCCAGAAAAGGGCAATGGCGCAGAATACGCAAAAGAACACGTATGTTCCGAAGCCAATGTTCTGAATCATAGGCGGGGTGATAAGTCCCTGTCAAACAGTCAGTCTGGAGCTTCTGCAACGGTCTGGGAGGATATTGACAATGATGAAGTTGTTACCCCAGTTAGACATTGTTCCGAAAGAACAGCCTTTAGCACGTAGCGAGGAAGGAAAGATCTCTGCCGGCATTGCCCAAGGGATCGGGCCCCAGGTTGCGCCGAACGTAAGCATGAAGAACAAGAGGAATGCCACGCTAGCCCAGCCCGCAGCCTTGTTTTCATCCCAGCGGCCGCTGAACTTCCCCACCAGGACGGAGATGATGAAATGAGAGAGAAACATACAGACGCCACCTCCTAGTAGGAGTTTGCGACGTCCAAAGCGGTCCATGCCCCACAGCGACCAGATACAGGCAACGACTTGGCACACATTCAACACGCCTGACAAAGTAAGCTGGTTCTCGTAGTCCAGGCCCATGGTAGCAAATAACGTTGGTGAGTAATACTAAAGAAGTGTTAGTCCAGCAGGACAATTAGAACGATCATTACTCACAATGAGAGCATTGATGCCCACAAACTGCTGGAAGAACATCAAGCCGACTGCTACTTGCGTTCGCTTGTAAATAGGCATCTTCCAGCAATCAGCGAATAGAGACACCTGAAGCTTGAAGGTGTTGTAGAATCCCGACTGCCCAAGATTCGGATGCATGCGTTCAGTGACTTCTTTCCGGTATGCCACCTCAGCGCGAATCTCGCACCACTCTCGCATGACTCGGTCATCAGTGGTCGGCAACTGCCTGATTTTGGCCAGCGTCCTCAGTGCTTCTTCGTCTCGTCCTTGCTGCGATAGCCAACGCGGCGAGTATGGCAGCATGAAAACACCTGCGCTGAGTATAATGGCTGGTGCCATCTGGATAAGGAAGGGCAAGCGCCATGACCAATGGCTCTGGATATGGCGAGTCGCGTACGTAATATAGAATGCAATGACAATGCCCGTGACGATGCACAGTTCTTGAAGAACAAGCAAAGTACCTCGAATTTCAGGTGGAGCGATTTCGGAGATGTAAAGGGGGGCAACCATAGCAAGCCTAATGTTTCGCTGTCAACCTTCAAATCTCATCAACAGTTAATAGGAGACTTACATGCCAACACCAATGCCTCCAATGAACCTCGCAGCAGTCAGCATCCCGTAATTCACAGACCCTGTCTGCAGTGCAGAGCCAAGCAAGAATACGAGCGCAGCCACCAGAATACTCCATTTGCGCGATATTTTGTCGGCGATCCAGCCCTGGCTCATAGCGCCTATGGCCTCAAGTCAGCTGTGTCTCCGAGTAATTTGTCGAGTGGCTTCGCTAACTTACCAAGGAATGCTCCCAGCTCAAGAATGGCCGTCATGAGGCCCTTTTTGAACCCAGCTCCGGCAGCTTGCTCAGAAACCTCTGGAAATTGTTCAAGAAACTGTGGCATAACAAGGGTGATGGAAACCACTCCTTGGTCATAACCAAATAGCATACCACCGAGAGTGGCAAAAAGGGCACACAAAAAGACATATCGTGAAGAGACCAAGCCAGCAATGCCGCTCTTCGTGTAAGTTTGGCGCAACTCCCACACGGGTGCCTCTGCATTCATAATATCTGAGGCTTGGGAAGCTCGGCGTTGTGCGGCAGATTTGCCATTTCCAGACGGTGGCTGTCTTTCGAGATGAGCAGCATCAACGTCGGATGATGTATCCTTCTCTGGATGCATGACTGAATCTCAAGACGAGGATGGAACAAATTCAAGAGGGGTGATGAATAACAAATTGTAAAATAGTAAAATATTTTGGAGGAACGCTGAGACTCCGTATTATGGTGAGACATCCTGCTTTATATAATGGTGCCCGTTAGTATTACGGCCTTGAGGTTGCCGTGAGTGCCTGGACCGGGGGAGGAAATCGCATGCCTATTCGTCTCGACTACGGTCCTTAGCTTTGCTCCATTCCTGGGGTTGCGGGGGGTACTAGGTCAACAGTGCGGGGATCCGGGGTCAATTCTACGGGGAAAGCGGAGGTGGTGTTTTAGAGTGCATTTTCCGGCATTTCCGAAGAATCACGATCCAAGCCAACTCGGCATTGATTTAACAAAACATTCCACCAGTCAATTTGTGGATGGGGGAAAGAAACAAGGTCTCTTGGGCCACCAAATCTGAAAAGTTGACAGTCGTGGAACGTGAAGCAATATGTTGACGTGATTGCTGCTTTTCAAGGTTGATTGTCAGCTGATCGAGCCTCAGGATTCTCGACCCTTTTCGTAAATCTTTGCGGACAACTGAAGGTGCATGTCTAGTTTTGCTTTCTTTCGATGCAAGTATCAGATCACACGATGCTATGGAAGGGCCTTCTTGCATGATACCATTGTTTAGGAACGCTACAATTACAAGGGTTACAAAGCTTGGCATCGAGTAACTGTAAGTTCCTTGAGGCCACCCAAAGTTGACCAGCTTCTCCCATTCAAGGTATACGAACAAGGTTCCTGCTTATTCTCTCAACTGTATGTTAGCTAATGATAACATTGTTGTAATATGAGGCTTAACAAACAGCACTTTATACTCCGACGGCACGGTGACTTGATAGAATTGACACGTAACAATTGTCCCAGGACTCCTAACTCCAACAAACCAGGAGAGTAACGTGTTCCTTATGTTCTCGAAGCCCCTCACTCCCGAAAACAGTGGGTGCGGCAACAATCGAAGGTAGTTAAACTAAAAACAGAAGCACATCTTGGTGGAAACCATCTCTCGCTTTTTCCTCCGGCTCCTGTATAATGGAAGTTTGTCTTTCCGACAGCCTCAATCAAGTGTCGGGATCACCCCTTTTTCAGAAAGGTCGAGAAGGGTGCTCCAAGATGGACAAACTTTAGCATTTTATTCATTTTCATGGAATGGCCTTGTAATACGGACTGTGTGTATCAATTCTTGTATCGACAATAGCAATCAAGTTTTATGATGTTGCCTCATGAATGCCGTGCCAAGTGATGGAGCGGCATGCATAAATTCTCCCGCGACTTTTAACCTAATAAACCGAAGGTTATCGGAATTGTAAAACGAACGAGAGTCTGCGTACTTTTCATCGCAAAGAAGACCGATGATCCTCAAGTAGCTTGTGGCGTTTCTCAGGATAAGCCATCGGCATCCGGGAATGAAGTCACGGATTATGGTTTCCGAGCATCAAGTCTCCGCAAACAGTTTGGGTCTATTGCCCCCGATATCTTCGGAGACCTTCACAATTCCGCTTTATATGCTAACCCTTTCTGGCACCTACTACAACATCTAAGCTACGCCATCATTTCCCGAAAGCAGTCTGAGACAGTGAGACGTACACATACATACACCAAGTGACACTTTACCACGCTTCCAGTACGTCGTCAAGTCGAAGCGCCTTGTAAACGTCGAATTTGACGAATAAAAGAACGAGTCCATGTATAATAGAATCACAAGATGAGAAAAGAAAACGGGAAGAAAAGAAAGAAAAGAAAAGGAAACATAGGGAGCTAATAACATATTTGAGCTATCATTTCATGTCGACATGATTGAGTGACGAGATGAAGCGGGGAAAACGCTGAGTGGGTCCGCGAACCAAATCAGGTTAGTTGAAACTTTCATTGCTTCGGAAAAAGCATATCTCAGGGAAGCTTCCTGTAATCGTCACGCATTGTGCTCCACGGATCACAGTTCATATCTACCTGCGGCGGGATGAACTGACGGAAAAATCAAGACAGGTGTTTCATAATCGGACACTATAGCGCCGTCCAGAGGATAAAGGCCTCCGTTGTCATCTTGGCCGACGCCGCTTGGCGCCGTTTTCCAAGTATCGACCGACATGGAAGCGCCGGCGCTTACGTCGCCGAAGGAGGATGCTCCCAGAAGGCATGTCACGACAGCCTGCGTTGCTTGCCGTGAGAGCAAAGTTAAGGTATACTGGCCTTGGTCGAACTCCAGCTCCCGCCCCCCGGCAGAATCATCGCTGACGTCCAGTAAGTGTAATGGGTCAATGCCCTCTTGTTCGCATTGCCTGAGTAGAGGAAAAGTGTGTCGGTACAAACCACAAGATGATAAGCGCAAGTGAGTTTTGTAACCTATCTCCCACATTTTTCTCCTGTTTCATTGGCTCTTTGGTTCCCTCACAGTCCATCTTGATTCCCGTCATGATTTGCTGATTTTGCAGGCTGCCACTTCGCGTGGTTGTTGAAATGCTCGCCTCCAGGGTGAGGGAACTCTCGGAATTCATCAGTCACCATGGACTTGAAGCTCCTCCTATGGGTCTAGAAAACACCGAGACGTTATCGTACACCCTGAAGGCTCTAAAAATCGCTGATCTACAAACTCACCCGATCCAAGCCCAGCCTGACGATGGGAATGATGTAATTCAAGAGAACTCTGCTACCTCAGGTCCGGACTACAGCTTTGAACCTTCTGGTGGCATAGGAGTAACGGTAGACCGCCCGATCGTTGTTCCCTCGTCTGATACTCCTCAAGCCGACCCATCTCGAGCTACTCAAGGTTTGATGGGATTGGCAAATATGACGACAGACAACGCAACAGGTCGCCAATCTGCTGAAACATGCAATGTCGCCGCCGAATCCATCATTCCAGGTTCTGAAGAATATGCTGGCGGTGATGCAGCAGGCTTCGCTTCCTATGATCGTGTCCATCCAGGGCCAGCTCCAGTACGACAGTCCGGTCTCAGTGATCAACGCAATTGTTATTCTATGAATTTGGATAGTGGCATCAGCTCCACGGAACCTATTGATGATTTTGCAAATCAGCTATCCGACTGCGTAGGAACTCTCCATATACGACCCGAAGGACATATTCGGTTCTACGGACCAACATGCGGCTTTAGTCTTCTCAGAATATCAGCAACAGACGTCGCCATGAATGGTCATCGAACTGTTCGGAATGATGGAGCTGAGCATCTGGATCGTCTTGGACTCAACAGCAATGTACCGACCGATATTGAGGAGCACTTGATTGAGCTTTATTTTACCTGGCAAGACCCGGCATGCCATGTTGTGGATCGTATCATGTTTGAGACATCGAAGCCGACATGCCATGACCAGCTCGAGGGCACAGCGTACTTCTCGGAGTCCTTACGAAATGCCATGTAATCCTTTCTTGCCTACGACTCTAGATTGTTCAGGGCTGACCGAGCGAAAAGATGTGCTTTGGGGGCGGCTTTCGACACTCGATACCATCCGACATTTATGACATTCCCTCGATCCGTCGCCGATTTCTTCGCCGACAGGGCTAAAGCTCTGCTGGAGATTGAGATAGACTCGCCCTGTGTCGCCACTATCCAGGCTTTGATCCTTCTAAGCTCCCATGACATCGGATGCGGCAGGGATGCAAGGGGGTGGATCTTTAGCGGTATGATTCCTAATCCAGATCGAAGGATCACAAAATGGCAAACGCAGCTGATTTTAGATCCGTTAGGCATGGCGACACGATTGTCATTCAACCTAGGCTTACACCAAGATTTAGAGCCCTATATAGCCAAAGGTGTGGTAAGCAGGGCTGAGGCCGATCTACGCCGGATTGTTTTTTGGGCTGCCTTCATCGTTGACCAGTAAGACAACTTACAAAGCTTGTGGCCTGGATCTACGTACTGACTTCTATCACGCAGTGTCTGGAGCTTTCACTTGGGCCAGCCATTCCGAATGTCTATGAAAGGCGTTACCCTTGATAAACCTACACAAAGGGAATCATCGCAGCCTCTTGGACAATGGGTTCCATACACTAGCCCTACCGCGAGCCAACCCTTCCTTCCCGTATCAAACTACACTGAAGAAGTTTTTATAAACCAAGTGTCCCTCTTCAGTATCATAGCCCATCTCTGTGATGCCTTGTAAGTCTTGCAGCTCACGTTGTCTCTGTACTGTCGACCCCTCGCTGATTACCCATCATAGCCACGGTGGTGGGGCCAGCTCGAAGAGCGATATGCAAGCGCTTCACGCCATGATGGTCGAAAAGCTTGCGTGTTGGAAAAACAGTCTACCAGTCGAGCTATCAGTAGACTTGCATAATCGGAGTGCAGTATATCTCCCACATGTTCTTTTACTTCAGTACGAATTGGTTTCATTCTCATAGAAGCTTGTGCTGACAGACGGCATTCAGCATGCAGTATTATCAGAGTCTTATCCACACTCATCGCCCGTGGATGTCTAAAAGTCGTTTACAGCAGGATCCGATGCTCGATCTTACTTCTAGTGATTCTCAGAAGATATGTATGGACTCGGCGAGCGCTATTGCACAACTTCTCCGGCTTTACGAGGAACGATATACGCTTCGGAGGATAAACATTCAGGCTGTAGCGATCACTCTATCCGCCGGTCTGCTACTTGTGTTTGCATCGGTGTCTCACTACCGGCCAGAGAGGGGCAATGATATACTCCTAGATCTTAATATCTGTTCTCGAGCGCTAGATGAGCTGGCATCAGCATGGGATACAGCCAGGCGGGCTCGTGACCTTCTCATCAGGCTGCAACGACTATGGGCACAACGATCGAGAATTAAGACTGTACGCAGTGACTATGAGGTCGGCGACGCAGGTAATTGCCATCCGGGAACGAGGAAGCGGCGGTGTGTACCAAGCGATGAGAGGTCAGGTATGCATGTGTGGGGGGGCGATGATATGTCATCATTTGCAGGAAGTCATCCGGCTAACAACGGCAACGAAGACTCTAGCTTTAACACAGATATAGATTTTGATTGGATGCTGAGGACGAGCATAGAAGGTATGCCTGGGGACTGGGGTAGTATCTTTGCAATTCTCCCAAACTCCATAGGCCTGGGTTGACACCATGTTCCTTGCAAGGTGTAATGGCACTCGCGCTTGAGCCTACGTATCCAAGAAACCACTATTCTGTTCTAAGCACAACCACTTAGAAATCCCACTAGTTCTCCTGACAGTAATGAGATTTGTGTAATTCCGGAAGTATAGGAAGCAGTTCCCTGGCCTTAGACTTTGTGATTCGAGATAAGATTTATTCATGACTCTTATTGTTGGTTCACCCAAAAGACCGAACATTCCTACAGTAATCGTCCAGCATGGATACCTCCGGTGATAAGAATATCATCTGACGTATGGTAAGCACTAGCATCTGACAGCAGGTAGACTACCGGAACTTTCAGATCTGTCCGATCACCAATCCGGCGCATAGGTGGCTCATTCATCATGATATCCGCGAGCCACGGGTATCGATCGCAAAGATCAATCGTCATATCCGTCAACATATACCTATTTAGAAGAACACAACAATTAGCCATTTTCGAGATACGCAATAGTGTAGATATTCCGTGATTGGGAAAGAGGCCAACGGGACACTTACCCAGGAGAGATGGAATTGACACGAATGCCTATAGCGGCTAATTCGACTCCCAACGCCTTAGCAAGTGAAACAACCGCACCTTTGCTGGCACAGTAATCGCTTGTTGTTTGTCCCTTGCTGGCGACGTGGGCGGCAATCGAAGCGATGAGGACGATGGAGCCGCCACGCCGGTTGAAGTCAGTAGGCTCCTGCTTGCTCATTTGAGCAGCTGCGAGTTGTGCGGCATAGTAAGTGCCCAGGACGTTGATGTTCATGCATCGGGCGACGGATTCGGGAGATCGCTTGAGGAATGGCTCATCAGGGCAAATACCAGCGGCAGTAATCCTAAGAAAAGGGCGTCAGCGGTCGATGTTTGAGAGAAGGCGACAGTCTTGATGGCTCTACTCACAGGCCGTCAATACGCCCGAAATCCTCTACAATCTTGTCAAAGGTACTCTTTAAGGTTTCGTAGTTTGTAACATCGCTCCTGTACAGATGTTATGGTTATTAGTATCTGAGGATTTTGTAGCCATCTCGCAGGCGTCCATGACATCAGTATAGAGGAGCTCACTTGTATAATTTAGTCTTGATGCCGAATTCTGATTCCAACTTATTGAAGTGATCGTGGGGCTTGTCCAGCACATCAATGATGGCGACATTGCCACCGACCTCAGCGACAGCAAAGGCAAAGGCCAGGCCTAGACCCCGACCGCCGCCAGTGATGACAATGGTACGGCCTTTCAGAGATATCAGATCATGCACTGTCCTGTTGAGGAACTTGTCTGGGTTCCGATCCAGTACTGCCTTGCCAGTTGCACGGTCTCCCTGGTCAGCCATGACGTATTTGGAGTGAAAGCGGGGTAAAGAGTTTTTGTTCTAAAACGACTGAAGTGCGTTTTTAGGTAAGGATAGGATGGAGGCTGGTTGATCTGATTGTTGGTGGCGGATTCAACCTTGATAACCAAGAAAGTTGCTCATAGTGTTATAAAGAGTCATTGAGTATCAAGGTCGGGACCGAGACTTGCCCCACAAAAGGCCCCCACTATCTTTACAGGAAACCGAGGTCGGGAATGCTATTTCCGGCCAAGCTAAGGATATACTCCACTCCGGCCCTTGGTTTCCGGGGCCACCCATTGAGAAATGAACCCTAAACTTTTGCAGAACCTCACGGATAAGAACTCGTACCTAAGCTAATTACATAATACCCGAAAATAGGAATAGCTAAACATATGGACAGGAGTTCAGATCGTGTAGGTTGTACTTTGTCACATAAACCTGGGCCGAGCATCCGGACAATCCATTCAGGAAACGTATTAGATTATACAAAACAATCATTTATCAGGGTTTGGCACCGCTAGTGCGGCTTAACCACGGGGAGCAACCTCTAGTCGAAAAAGCTAGAGTCAGGCGAGAAAATCTTGATGCCGACGACAAGGCTGTCCTGTCTCTACGCAACCATATGTTTGATATATATTATCAAAATGGTAGCGGACACGGCGACTCAGCGATCGGAAATGTAATTCAAGAGAGCGAATTGATCTATAGATATTACAATTCAGCTGGCTATATGTGGGATAACTAGGTTAATGTAAGCAATGGAATACTACAATACTTAATGATAGAATCTATTATATTGTCGATTGAGCTTATGAGATACTGAGTGCCGGCTTGTTTAAGCAATAAGTTTGTAATACTAGGTAAGGAAGTGCTTATTGAGCGCGTGACCATGCAGGTCCGCGCTTGCATGCTTTCTTATTTGCTATCCCATGTCATTCATATAAGGAGAGATAGCCAAAAAGACATGGCCTTGTCCAGGTTTGTAAGGGGGCTTACACGTCTCGAAGTGATTGATGCTAAGCGATCAGGTTACATTTCATTGACAGATTCTATCTCTCCAATACTTCAGACTTTGTATGGTGGTGGAGAGATGCCTTCACTCAAAGCCTTCAAGCGCAAAGCCAGTGGCCTCGAAGCGTAACGGGTCATGGGAAGGAAGCCCACCATAAGCCACAGATTCTTCACACCCGTCTCTTTGAAAGCCGTTCTATATTCGCCCTCTTCATCGATACCCCAGATTGGTCCGACCTGGCTCGCAATCTCCTCACCAAGGGTTGCTCGGATCGAGTCAATGGTGTTAGAGAAGCCCGTGGCGAACACAACTAAGTCAAAATCTCGCTCCCGCTCAACCTCGCCACTCAAAATGACCTTGTCCTTGGTAAAGCGCTTGATGTAGCCCTGTTCAACCTTTATTTTGCCATTGATTACTTCCTCACACGCACCAGCGTCGAAGTAGAACCCTCCGTTGCGGGTCATTCCAAGGGTCGTGGTACCGGTGCTACGCTGGCCACGCCAGGTTCGTAGTCCCCGAGCATTCAAAGCCTCAAGTAACGGTTTATCCAAGTCTTCTAGAGTTTTAGCCATACGTCTGCCCATTTCCTCTCCAGGACCAGTAGGCATACTGAAGAAGAGTCGATCCTGCTCTTCCATATCTGGGCGGCTGCCATACTTGCCAGGAGCGTAGGCACCTAGTAAGCGGGGGACTGAGTGATCCAAAGACATGATGTACGTGGGTGACCGTTGCAGGAGAGTAACATCAATACCCAAACGCGCACATTCGTAGGCTGTGTCAAATCCCGATGAAGACGTTCCAACGACACAGACCTTCTTAAAGCCACGCGAGGTGGTGTGAGCAGTGGAATGGCGGATGACACCCTTGAAATCAGCCATGCCAGGTGTATCTGGGGTTGATGGAAGGCCGCAAAGCGAAGTGCACATAACGACATGCTTCGGGTGAAGGGTACGAGTCTCTCCCTGTTTGTTGACTGTTATAGTCCAATCACCATTATACTCCTTGGCCTCGGTAACTGTAGATCTAGTCCAGACATTAAGCTCAAGGGCAGAGGCGTACCATGACATATACAGGCCTTGCTTCTGTGCTGGAGTAAATGTAGGCCAGTGCTCGGGATATTTGAAGTATGGAAGGGCATCAGGCCAGTGCGGAAAGTGTAGCGAGAGGTATTCATAACGCTTCTTCCACACATCACCGATTTCGTTACTCTGTTCGATGATAAGGGTGTCCATTCCGAGCATGTTGCAGCGCGCCGCTGTAGCAAGACCACTACGCAGTCAGTCAATAACTGTAGCATATGAAGGAACGCGCTGAAACCACTTACTTCTGGCCTCCACCAATGATCAAGACCTCTGGGTCAGCGTTATCAACAGCGTCAGCTCTTTGAGCCTCCCAACTGGTGACACCCGTCATGTGCCCATCTGGAGCCCCGCGCTCTGGGAATTGCAAAAGACCCTCTGCAACAGTATGCATGGTATAGATCTTCCAGCCATCTTGGGTAAGAACCGCATTGATAACAGCTGATGCAAAGACCAGCTTGGTTTCAAATCTAACGACAAACTGCAATTGTGAGAAATCGTCATAAGGGCGATCGACTTTTGGCGCGGGGCTGAGGAAGGTAAATTTAGTTGCAGCAGTCTGGGCTAACAAGTCGGAAGCAGCTTTGAAAATCGCGTTCCGGAAGTTGAATGTTCGATGATCCCAAGTGAAAGATAACTTGTCACGCCAAACGCCTAACATCGTGTATCAGCACTAAGACCCTACTTGGACCGTGTCCATTGAAAAGGAGGTGCTTTACCGTATTCCAAAAAGAGGTCAGAGAACGCACGGGCATCTGCTTTTGCAGTTGCCTCAGAGAGACGAGCGATGATGCCTTCGGCTTCCTTCTGAGCATTGCAATCGGTAGGAATATCCACGCCGAGGATGTCGATAGTCGGAAGGCGATGATTGAATTTGAAGTCGTACATGAAGTTATCAGCCACTGGCTTAGGCACGTTGTCATGGTCAAGCACGACAGTCTTCGACTTTGGGTTGGCTAGATGGATGACCGTGTGCTGGACTGGATCGACAACTGAGGGCGCCATTGTCTCTACTGAGCGCTTGCGATATGTAAATTTTTGTTGTATAGTTGTGAATAGATGCGATGGCTGTGATTTGCAGATCCAACAACAATACGCGTTTATAAGGCCAGTAAATCGTCGCGGATTGAGTTATGTCGTGCGGGATGCTAATTCCGAGGCTTCGGAAATGTACGCCACGTCGATGTTGTAGTTATGAATTTTCTCCCGACCGGGTTACCAATTGCAGAATTCAACACCTTTCCCTCCTCCACAGTTCCGAAAGTCAGTGGTAGTGGTAGGCAACCGATAATGTATTTCTCAACTATTCTGTTTTGACCAGTGACATATCGCTATTGAAAACCCCATTAGGGCACAGGTTATACTGAGCTTCTAGTCTGCTTCCTACGGGTTCATTCTCTAGCACTTTGCTACCCTATGCTAGAGCGGTCCGTTGACGATCATCTGCTGAAAATAGCGAATGGACTTCCTCCACCAACTCCTCTATCGTCTGATCTACCTGAATGCTCACACCCATTCCTGTGCCTGGAGTATAACCCCAAACCCTAGCCGCAATCTTAGACACTAACTACGCTAATGATAGTCCACCAAGCCAAGGTGGCTAACGCGACACGCGCTATGAGTTCTCCAACGTAGTGCACGAAGTACAAACAAATAGAAACAATAGTGTGTCAGTAGGCTAATGCCGGAACCCCCTCTGGGATATGTCTATCTATCTACCTATCAACATTACCAATTGTAATGCTCTTGATGTTCTGGTATTCGGCTAAGCCGTATAAACTTCCCTCCTTGCCATAGCCGCTTTCCTTAATACCTCCAAAAGGTGCTTCAGCAGCGCTAATCTTGCCTGTATTAACGCCGACCATGCCTACCTTTAGCTTACGAGCAACGCGCATGACGCGGCCAACATCCTTAGAGAAGAAATACCCAGCCAGGCCAAACTCGGTATCGTTAGCAAGGCGGATCGCGTCTTGCTCCATGTCGAATTGGAAGATGGGAGCTAAGGGTCCGAAAGTTTCCTCTTTGCTGACCATCATTTCCTGTGAAACACCTGATAGCACGGTAGGTTCAAAGAAGAACCCGGCCCGGTCTGGAGCCTTGCCCCCAGTTTCAACCTTAGCACCGCGAGACAAGGCATCCTGCACATGTTCTTGTACCTTGGTCACAGCTGACTTGTTCACAAGCGGTCCTTGTGTGGTTGACTGGTCTAGGCCACTCCCCATTTGCAGCGTTCTCACCTTCGCCGTCAACTTGGCTGTGAAAGCTGGCGCAATGCCCTTCTGGACATAAAGACGGTTTGCGCTGTCACGACGTTAGCCTTTCTGCTGTTTACAAGCATTCAACTTGCCACAGATGGAAGGCACTTACCACACGCAAGTCTGGCCGGAGCAGCGGAACTTGCAAAACATAGCGCCTTCCACGGCAAGATCGATATCAGCGTCGTCAAACACGATAAATGGCGCATTGCCCCCCAGTTCTAGGCTAACCTTCTTTAGGGTCCCGGAGGCAAGCCTAGTAAGCATCTTTCCTACAGTAGTAGATCCAGTAAAAGAGATCTTGGCAATAATAGGATTCGTTGCCAGCTCAGTAGCGGCCTGTCTATCCTTTGTCGGGCAGACTTGAATCGTCTTGGAGGGCAGTCCCGCTTCAACACCTAGCTTGGTTAGGGCCAAGCAACTGTACGGGGTCTCACTAGGCGGCTTGATTACAACTGAGCAGCCGGCTGCCAATGCTGGACCAATTTTTCTTGTAATCATAGCCGCAGGGAAGTTCCAAGGGGTAATGATGGCACAGACACCGACTGGCTCGCGCACCGTGGTCAAAGTCGTGTGCGGTGTTGAGGAGGGGATACTAACACCGTATGATCGTGTCGCTTCTTCGGCGAACCAAGAGATAAAGCTCGCTGCGTAGACAATTTCTCCTTTTGCTTCGGAAAACGTCTTGCCATTTTCGAGACTCAGAATGACAGCCACTGGAGCACTTGTTAGTAGATGGAGATGAGACCGCCCAAGGCTAGCTAATCCGTACGTACGATCATCAGCGTTGGCCAGAATCAGGTCGTTCCATCTTCTCAGAAGGGCACCTCGCTGTGCGCCAGTAGTAGCTTCGAAAAAGTCTTCCTGAGCTTCAGCGGCACTGGAAATCGCACGCTGAAAGTCTTCGAGTGCACAATTGCTCACATGGCCGAGTACTGTCGATGTCGACGGCTCTGGAGATAAATGATCAGCGCTAAATTAGTGCAGATGCCCACCACGTGAAACCCACCGTACACATCAAACTTGCTCTCTTTCTTTGTCCATTTTCCATCAATGAAAGCATCTTGAACAAACAGATTCGGGTTTTTAAGCTAGCTCTGTTATCAATAATATTGTCTCAAGTAGTGATCAGTTGGGATAGAGAGCTGACCTTCGAAATAGCGTTGGTATGATAATCGGTCGTGGACGACATGGTCAAGTCCAGGGTATGTATGGTTGATGAGATGGAGATTTGAGGAATTTTTAGACGAATTATTCCGCAACATAGGTAAATTAACTAAAACCAGTACAAACCGTAGCTGCGAAGGCAGATTTCATGATTTTGTACATGTAGACTTGGGCCGAGAATGCCACAAATCCGATCGTAATCCTTCTGGTGGCATCCAAACAATGATCTGGCCGCCCCGCCCCCATATTCGGGAGCTGAATTCCGTGGCGGATTCTGAGGTTGCGCAATGGGGGGTGGCATTACAATTCCATTTGCGATTCCATTCAATCGGATGGAATATGCTTTGAGTGGATACAAAAAGCAGATCATAATCCGGAATTGTCTTGAACATATCTCTTGAGGTAAAAGCTACTTACTAATGGCGACGGGAATCCCGGATAGCCTGAATGACCCTATTGGTGACATCAGTGGTAGTGGCCGAACCTCCCAAATCCCGTGTTTTCAGTGCGCTTTGAGTGGTCTCCTCGACCGCTTGCATCAGGTGGTCCGTTGCATCCTCCTCTCCGAGCTACCGTAGCATCTTAGATACGCTCCAAAACGTAGCCAGCGGATTATCAATGCCTAGGCCACTAATATCCGGAGCACTGCCGTGGATTAGCTCGAACATGCTAGGTAACTTCCTTGTGGGATCGATATTGCTAGAGGGCGCGACATAGATACTGCCAGCCAGCGCTACCGCCAGATCCGAAAGAATATCTCCATGTAAATTCGTAGCCACCATAGTATCCAAACTTTAGGACTTCAGCACCATCCTGACAGTCATTGCATCGACCAGCATCTTATCCGTCTTCACCTGCGGATAATCCCTGGCCACCTCATAAAATAGCTTGTCCCAGAGAACGAGGCCGAATCGTTGGGCGTTGCTCTTCGTAACTAGGGTAAGTTACTTCCGGGGTCAAGAGTCGGCTACTTCAAAAGCAAAACGCATAGTTCGCTCTATCGCAGTCCGGGTAAAAACTGCGACTTCGTTGGCAATGGTGTCCGGTGTGTCTTCGTAGCTGACGCCGCCTTGGCCGGCGTATTCGCCCTTACTGTTTTCGCGGACTATGACCCAGTCCAGCTGGTTAGAGGCACAGTCTCTCAAGGGTAAGGAAAGCCCTGGCAACACGCGAATGGGCCTTAGCTTGATGTACTGATTCAACCTTTTGCCAAGCGGCAAAACGGGGTACTAGAGCGAAATATCATCGGGAACGTCTTTCAAAACTGCTAGCATGTTTGTAATTATTAAAGTGGATGCGCGCTCACCTGGAGATCCTACAGCGCCAAAAAGAATCGCGTCGCAGGCTTTCAGCTTGCGCCAAGCAGACTCGGGTATATATGTACAAGAGTTGAGATAGCTTTTGGAGCTCCAGTCGAAAAGTTCCAATATCGAGGGTGAAGGTTTTGTGCACATCCTCCAAGGCCTGAAGGACCTGGATTGTAGCTTCCATAACATCTACCCCGATACCGTTACCAGGTATAGTAGCAATGTTATGGCAACGTAACGTTAATAGTAAAATATGCACACAGAATATAAAATATCGTTTTGATATGTGGCAACGTAAAATGATGAACGTGAGATATCATCCGATAGTGTAGTATTCTTTTATGTGCTCCAAGTAGTGCTATCTGAAACATGAAGAGCCTGACATAGCTGAGAAGAAAGAAAAACGAATTAACGTCCCATCTTACTGTCATTGGTAGAAATATCACATGGCCCGCTGCTCTTAGAAACGCGATACTTCCTATCTACAGTACAGCTGCCTCCGGATTCTGGGAGGCGATTGCCGAGGCGACGGAGGTGAAGGGTGTTGGACACATTGCCACCGGACTTAGTCTACACGGTCGACGACGAAGAGGTCCATGATGTATACTTTCGAAAACAATCAACGAATCTGGTGGGCATTTTGCTATGAGGGGCAATGATAGAACTTGGTTCAGAAACAAGCAGTCGACAACGCAGCATCCTAAAATGCAACCATGCCCGCGGTAACATGACAGAGCTATCCTCGCGACTAGTCATTGTGATGGTAGGACTGCCTACAAGGGGCAAAAGCTTTATCGTGAAAAAGCTCGCTCGTTATCTCAAATGGCCACAACAGTCTACGAGGATCTTAATGCCGGAGAACTCAGACGGAAAGCAGCTCTGGAGTCCGACAATGAAACCGCGACTGCATCACAGCGCACCTCACTGTCGTTTTTCTTCGACCGAAGTAACAATGAAAACGTTTCGAAGCGCGATGAAATTGCTCTCAGCGTTCTGAGCGACCTGATCGAGTGGATAATACAAGACAACAGCCGCGTGGGGATTCTCGATGCCACAAATAGCACCCGCCAGCGACGAAGGCTTATCCTTGAGCGCATGAGAGACCTCCCTGGGCCGGATTTGCCGGTGCTATTTCTAGAGAGCTGCTCAGATAGTGTAAATCTGGAAAGAAACTTTGCTCTGAAGCTTTCTGGTCCGGGCTACCGGACGCAAGACCCGCAGCAGGCAATGAATGATTCCAAGCAACGAGTCGCTTTGTACGAGCGAGCATACGTCACAATCGGCAAAGATGAAGAGGCCGAGAACTTGTCCTATGTGAAAATCATCGATGTTGGCCGTAAGATTAGCGCACATATGATTCAAGGCTTCTTGCCTACGCAAGTGGCCGAATACATCCTCGGCTTTAACCTTACAAACCGACAAATCTGGTTGTCGTGCGGTGGCCAGAGTGAGGACGATACAATAGGGCGAATAGGAAGAGATTCTAATCTCAGTGATCTTGGAAAACGATACGCAGAGGATCTTGCCAAATTCGTGCAGAACGAAAACGGCGCTTGGAAACCAGAAACAGCAAGAGAATCGCTCAGCAAGCTCAGTATCTGGACGTCGACAATGCTTCAGGCCTCTCAGACAGCGGAAGCTTTTCCAGACCATACTTTTAAAAAGACAAAGTAGAAAATGCTGGACGATATCAATGCTAGCGATATGGCGGGATTCGAAAGAACTGTATCACGCCCCTTTAGGGACAGCAGTTCCTGCACGGAGTGACGCAGGTAGTTGTTGGAACAGTAGCAGCCATTGTGTGTGAATGAAGGAAAGTTCATGTTAGGTCGGATCCAACGCTGAAGAACAGCGCCCCTCAATCTGAACTTCTATAAGTAGCGCATACTTTAACTCTCACCCCAAATGGACGGACGATACACCCGTGCGGGGTCCCCAGATCTACGCCCCCGCGGCGCACCGCGGCTTCCCGACCGGAATTTCATGCCCGAACCTGGCCCAGTTTCGGGTTTCCGCTATTCTCAGTGGAGGTGGAGGAGACTACCGGCCTCGGAGGAGTTTGGCGAAGTCTGGGTGTGCGATCTCATGCATTTCATCGGTACAGATCGGCCAAATGAACAGCCCCGAGACTCCCGACCAGTGAGCTAATCTATCAAGTTCGGGAACCTTCCGTCCGTAGTAAAAGACCTTTTATTTGATTTAGTTAATCGTTGCGCTGTCTATTTCGCTCCTGAAACTGTAGGATCATACCTACCTGCTCATGAAGCCCGCTGCTGCACCATTGACAACGCTTATCATCACTACCTCATCATGACAGCTCTGAACGGAACTAATGGGGTTCCCTCAACAGCCCAAATTAAAGGCTGGAGGGCAGAGCTTGACGAAGACGACCATGCCGTGCTTGCCCTTCGCAACTTCATCTTCGACATCTGCGCCCAAAATAACGGAGGACATGGCGGTTCTGCCATTGGAATGGCCGCCATTGGTGTTGCTTTATACAAGCACACGATGCGCTATAACCCTAGCGACCCGAGTTGGTTCGACCGCGATCGCTTTGTCCTATCTAACGGACACACTGCCATGTGGCTCTACGCACTGAACCATTTGACTGGTTTCGACAACTGGACTATGGACGAAATCAAGGGCTACGGTAGCGCAAAAGAGAATGGCTTCACCACCATCTGCCACGCTCATCCCGAGATTGAGATCCCTGGCGTTGAGGTGACTACCGGCCCCTTGGGTCAGGGAATCGCCAACGCCGTTGGCCTGGCTATCGCAGGCAAGAACCTTGCTGCTCGATTCAATAAACCGGATTTCGATGTGATGCAGTCAAAGGTTTACTGCATGACCGGGGACGGCTGCTTGATGGAGGGTGTGGCTCTTGAAGCTATTTCTCTTGCTGGTAGCCTTGGACTCGACAACCTTATTCTCATCTATGACAATAACTCAGTGACCTGCGATGGGCCTCTGGACTGGATCAATACTGAGGATATTAACGGGAAGATGAGGGCTTGTGGCTGGCATGTGCTAGATATACTTGACGGATCATATGATGTTCAAAAGATCGTCGCCGCCCTTAGGTTGTCTAACACAAACACTGGAAAACCCACCTTCATCAACATTCGCACCGTCATCGGACTAGGAACCCGCGTGGCAGGCACATTCAAGGCTCATCATGGCGCTTTTGATCAGGAGAGCATCGCCACATCTAAGCGTATAGCTGGCCAGGACCCGAACACCACCCACCAGATTCCCGAAAAGCCATTGGCCTACTTCAGGGAAAGAAAAGCTCATGGAGAAGCATTGCAGGCTAAGTGGAATGACTTGGTTCAAAATTACGCCGAGGTATACCCCGAATTGGCGACAGAGTTTGAGTCGAGGAGGAAAGGTGACTACGGCGATGGTTGGCTTCAGATTCTGAGAGGCCTCAAGTCAGAGGATTTCAAGGGCAACGCAACGAGACAGACGAACGGTGTTCTCATAGATAAGTTATGGAAGGCGATTCCTGGCTTGTGTGGTGGTGGCGCAGACCTGGTCAACTCAAACGTGTTTCCGTACACTGATGACGACGTTTTTCATCCAAGTGTGGGCTTCAAGGGTCGCTATATCCGCTACGGCATCCGTGAGCACGCTATGGCCGCTGTTTCCAACGGTCTGGCTGCTTTTAATCCTGGAACATTCTTGCCACTGACGGCTACGTTCCTCATCTTCTACGTATATGTAAGTGCTCCACATGAAGTCAGCTTCTATCCTTTCCACGTGGCGCACTGGCTAACATCCGTGGACGTACCAGGCCGCCCCTGGCGTGCGTATGGGAGCTCTCAGCCACTTACCTGTGATTCACTGCGCGACTCATGACTCCTTTGCTGAAGGACAGAATGGACCTACACATCAACCGGTAGAGATTGACTCTCTTTACCGTGCGATGCCAAATCTCCAGTACATTCGTCCTTGCGATTCCGAGGAGCTGTTGGGAGCCTGGATGCTTGCCCTGTCGGCCCGCACTTCACCTTCAATCTTGTCTTTGGCACGAGACGCCGTTGGTCCTGTACCAGCTACTGATAGGTATAAGGTGGCCAAGGGAGCATACATTATTATCGACGAACCCGAACCCAAAATCACCTTAACTAGCTGTGGAACCAACTTGCACTACGTTGTAGCCGCAGCTGCATCACTGTCTGCCTCGGGCATATCTACTCGAGTGGTCAGCTTCCCTAGCTTTGCCCACTTTGACAAGCAGGATGAGGAGTATAGGAGCAGTGTGTTTCCTCACGATGGAACGCCCATTGTTAGCGTCGAAGAGTA
This sequence comes from Fusarium tupiense, assembly GCA_013364945.1. Classification (NCBI taxonomy): domain Eukaryota; kingdom Fungi; phylum Ascomycota; class Sordariomycetes; order Hypocreales; family Nectriaceae; genus Fusarium; species Fusarium tupiense. The sequence continues at coordinate 35,908 of JABEEO010000084.1, forward strand.
CGTGGCCACTGGTTGGGCCAAGTATGTCACAGCCAGTATTGGCATGACAGGGTATGGGTATTCTGCTTCGAACCCAAGTAACTACGAACGCTTTGGGTTAGACGCAAGGGCCATCGAAGCGAAGGTGCGCAAGTATATTGACAGTTTGGCTGGCCAGAATGCGCGTATGGTTGGATGGAAGCAGCTTTAGAAAGATGATTTCCTTTGTCTTTACTGGCATATATGTATATATTCAATACCACTCGAAACACTCCTACAAACCCGTGATCAAAGGCGAGCCATGTTCGTTTCTTATTATTTGCGCCACAGATTAACCCTAGTATTGTTCCAAGAATATTTCTCCGTGAATACCTTCACCCAATCAGTGCCGGCTAGGTTGCACGTTTTCTCCATGGAGACACCTCACCCCGCAGGGAACAGGACTTTGGAAAACTTATTGCAGACGACGGCTTGATTTATTGAAACCATGCACACAATGATTTACAGTTACAAAGAAGAAGTTTACCAGCCAAGTTGCTTGGTATTACTGCCTAGTCCTAACTACTGACAAGACCCGAAGGTCATCCGTGATGACCTGGCAGACGAAACATCAAAACTCCTAACCTATCCGTGATAAAAATATCGGCATAATGATTACATTCCGTATCACTTTCGTATCGCCACATGCTCATCCGCTCCTTGCCTCCAATTCATTCCTCCATATCATCAACAATTCCAAGTTGGGATCCCAAGTGCACTCTCCTTACTTCTCCGCATTGGCCTTCTTGGCATTGGCCTTCTTAGCCTTCTTAGCCGCCTTCTTAGCAGCGTTCTTTGCCTTCTTTCGTTCGGCCTTGGTCTTCTCCTTATTCTCGATGGGAATCTCGTTCATTTCTTCGGCGACGTCGTCTGTCATCTGGCTGTCAAACTCCTAGTTATCGTTCACCATTTGGACAAACTCCTGCTTTTCGGACTCCAGCTGAGCGACCATCTTCTCACGCTCATACAAGAAAGCTTCAAAACGATCGGCAGTGAGCTCTGTGACGGGAGTAGGGTTCTCGAACTCGCGGGCATTCTTGATCGCAGCGACAAACTTCTCGTTGCCCTTCTTGATGTTGTTGATCATGTGGTCGTGACCCTCGATCAGGGATTTGAGTCGCTCGTACTCGGCATCAAGGGAAGTGGCGTCGCTCTCGTTCTCCTTGTTCTTCTCATAATCCTCGTCGATCTTCTGCTCCACCTGAACCTTCCAGTCATGCATCATATGCTTGATTACCTGGACATAGTGATGGGTGGTAAGAATGAACTTGACGCGGAACTGAGCGTGAAGTTGAATGTTCTGTTCCTTGACAGCGTGGAGTTGAGCCTGTTCGGCGGCCTGAGCTTGGACAAGAGTCAGACGCTCGCGAACACGACCAAGCTCGGCTTCCTTGGCAGCTGCATTGAACTCGGCGTTGTGCCAGTTTCGGTTGGCCTCGTCAAGGCTGTTGGAGTAGTGCTCTTTGAATGTCTTCTCGTACTCGACTTGAGCCTTGAACTCGCTGTTCTCCGACTCAAGAGCCTGAACCTTGGTAGCAGCAGCAAGTTCAGCAGAGTGCAAGTTGTGGTTGGCTTCTTCAAGATCCTTGGACAAGTGCTCCTTGGAGGATTTCTCGCGCTCAACTCGATCCTTCAAATCGTTGATTTCCAACTCCAGACCTTGGACCTTGACAATAACTGCAAGTTCAGCAGTCTGCCAGTTGCGGTTGGCGTCATCGAGGGTCTTGGAGATTTGCTCCTTGGAGGATTTTTCAACCTCAACCTGAGACTTCAGGTCATTGTTTTCCGACTCCAAAGCTTGGACCTTCGTAGCAGCTTCGACTTCAGATGAGTGAAAGTTGCGGTTGGCTTCGTCAAGGCTGTTGGAGTAGTGCTCCTTGAAGGACTTCTCGTATTTGACCTGGGACTTGAGCTCCTTGTTTTCGGACTCAAGGGTTTGAACCTTGGCTCGCATCGCGTTGAGGTTGGCGATGATCAGTTCGAAGACCTTGGGTTTATTTAGCTCATGATTGGAGATTGGAGATTGGAGGCTTACCTTGTCGGTGTTGTCGACATCAACCTCAGCAGAGGTAGAGTTGGTAAGCTCCGCGAAGGCAGGAGCAGGAGGGGTGAGGGCAACAAGTTTGTTATCCTCAGAGTAAATGGTGGAGGTCGACTCCGCAAAGGAGGACCGAGGTGCGGTCAACTCAAGAAACGCCATGTTGAGTTCTTGATGAGACGATTTTGTTGTTGTGTGTGAGGGTGTCTCTGTTGACAACGACAGTGGGCAAGGTTGAAGGTCGATGGTAAGTTGTTGAAGGTGATGTTTGGGGTAGATGAAGAAGGGAAGAATGGATGAAATGTATGAAGATGGTTGATGGGAAAGGTGAAGATCGAAGACCAGTTGGAAGGAGGAAAAGAAAAGAGAGAGAAAGCGAGGGAGCAAACCAGGTATTTATTGGGACATTTGGGAGCGTTGATTCTGTCACCGGCAGCTGGTTGTTGTCCAATTTGGCACTGGAAGCTGATGATTGCCAGTGGCAGAGTCATTTATCGCCATCATTTCCTTCGCGGCAGTGTCAGAAGCCATGTTCAGGATTGACGTTAAGCGCGACTGTCAAAATAATCATGAACAGAACGCGTGCACCGACGAGGCACTGCTATAGGTATGTTCACGTCTGTTGTGAAAGCCTAACAAATGTTCTCAATTTGCGCTACGTAATCGTCATTACTGTTCAATATATCCAATCTGTAGCCCAGAGTGTTATTTGAGCGTGTTTGGTCCGCGACGGCTTCCATTGACCTCTAACTAGGCAAACTTTTCAGTCTTGTTTACAAATTCATCCAGGCTATTCAGAACTTGCACCAAGAAGATACTCTACAACAGCTTGTCCCCAGTACACTGACGCCTTGTACCACGCGATCTGAGGCACACTACCACGATCAATTCCCCTTATCGCTTCAGCCAACGCCGGTCCTCCACCCTCGTCCCGAATTTGCCTAAGTGGATACTGATACGTCTTAAAAGCAAACACCAACGTGTCATCGTTCTCCATCAACCTATGAAGAGTTTGCCTCTCACACCGAACGTTCATCTCCTCAGGATCCAGATCTACACTCTTCATCTTCAACACCTCGAGACCAAGCCAGTCAAGAGCCGTCTTGATCCAGCCCATCAACCACAACGGCAAAACTGTCAAAGGATTCTCCCTCGGTACAAAGAGCTCGCGACCGATCGATATGTTCCAGTTGTGCCGTTTGACAACCTTGTCCTTTGGCAGGGAGGTGAAGTAGCGGTTCATGGGCCTCTCGAGCTTTTCTTTGTAGCCAGGCACAGGTCCATGAATCTCTGCCAGGGTTTTATTCAACTTGAGAGATGGGTTGAAGGAGAAGGCATAGCAAAGAATTAGTGCTTTTGCAACGTAGGTGTCACCTTGCCTCTTAAGAAAGAATAGCTCTGCGTCGACGTTCTCAGCAAGCAGGCGCAGTATCTTCTCCACATCGTTGGGCGGATCGAGCGGTAGTCTACTTGATGCTGGGCCGACAAGCATATCCCCCTCCGAACGGTAGAGAGATGGATACCTTTGAGGTAGGTATGTTCCGACCATCCAGACGTAAAGCTCCTTCACGGCAGCCTCCGAGCACGATTCAGAGGCAATGACCATATCGGAATGCTCACTGACAATCTTGCGTCGTAGAGCAAGCCTCTCCTCTAGAGTTTTGTCAATAGGTATGATGTCCGAGAATGTGCATTTCTCGAGGCCCATGGTGAGGTGATACTTTGGCTTCCATGGTCGAGTCTGCACCGGCTCGGCTTTGTTCAAGGCAAAGTCTCCCAGCGGCTCAATATCGTTATAATCACTCGGCAATTCTTGATGATGGTGATGGGTATCTCGTGAAAGAGAAGGTTTCTGATGTCAAGATATCAGCACTTTGTTACTAGTATAACCATCCATGGTCACCGAAGGCATTTTGTCTGAAGAGACGTACTGGGCTATTATCTTTTTTGTTCCTCCACCATACAAGGGTCACGGTTAGTGCGGTCAGCAACACAGAATACCAAGAGTAGAAGTCAGCCATTGTAAGAGTTGAATTGCATTTAAATGGGGGTTGCCGCAGCTACAGTTTAAATAATATGTGATTTTGGGTGATACTTTATGTACTTCACGTCAGCTTATCTTACAAACGAAAGCAACCGAGGATTCAATCGTCTTGGCATCTGGGAGATCCTTAAACATTCAACGCGGGGTAGGCAACCGGACGCCGCGGGTGTCCGGATTGCGGAGCGACCTACCCGGCACTTGACAGTCCGCATTTTTGCCTCAACCCATTGCACCAGGTGATAAACCAATAAACTATACTCTACAGTTAATGATTGCAGTTCTGCACCGGTATTCACTGACCAAATTGTACGTCGCGGGCGGCCCGCGGCCCGCTATGGCGACCGCGAAATGACTGATTACTATCCATTTCACTCGCAACTTAAATTCAGAAGACAAGAGTTCAACTGCACAAATCAAAATACCGGGATTGAGCTTGACCTCACTACCATCAACAATTGAGAAAAAGCAGCAGTAATGGCCTCTGACCCCGTTCCACCCATTGACCAGTTTAACGTCGCCACTTTCACATACAAGGTGATCGAGGGACAGCCCATTCTTCTTGATCTATTTGCTCCCAAGACTCTACCACCCGGTGAGCGACCGGTACTTATCAGATTTCACGGTGGATTTCTTGTCTACGGTAGTCGTGATAACCTGCAACTCACACCCCCTCGGATTCTCGAATATGCCCTCGAGCACAACTCGATCCTCGTCTCTTGCGACTACAGATTACTTCCGGAGAGTAGTGGGTTGGAGGTCCTTGAGGACATCGAAGACGTCTGGTCTTGGGTTCAGAGCAGCTTGAGTGAGGCTATCGGAACGATGACGAATGGGAAAAGCGGAGCAGACCTGGATAGAGTCCTGTTGGCTGGTGAGAGTGCAGGTGAGTAGTCCCTATTCGCTGAGGCTAGAGATGGAACGCTGACAATAATGTACTTTTAGGTGGCTACCTCGCAATTCAACTTGCCTTGCGTCATCCAAGTGCATTCCGGGCTGTCATTGCAAGTTACCCTATGATCGACATGCGAAGCGACCACTTCTGCAAAGCCTACCCGAAACGAATGGGTCAATATCCACAAATCGATTATGAACTCGTATCTCAGCATCTAAAGCAGCTTCCAGACGGGACTCAGCCAACAACCAGAGAGATCTCGAATCTCCCAATCGCAATGGTCCAGCACGGTACATATACCCGCTTCTTAGGCGACCACCGAAGCTTGTTCCCGATAGAACACCTGGAAGATAATCCACAGTCGGCGTCGGAACTTCCTTTCATTTGGTTCCATCATGGAAACGATGATAGCGAAGTCCCGATTGAGGGGAGTAGGAAGTTCGTTGCCAAGCTGCGAGAGCTCAATCCCAAGGCCAAGTTACGATACACAGAGCTTGATGGGGCGGAACACGGATTTTGGAGCGAGATAAACCTGATTCAAACCGGCGAGTGGGAAGAAGGAGTGAAAGTTCTAAATACATATCTTGACAGCTAGGCTTGGTTTGGCGACATCTAAATATCAGAGTCTTCGATTCTCTGCGTCGTTGCACAATATTGACAAGTAGCTTGATGTTCGGAATACTTTAGTTACATGGTTGTGAACTACAAGACCACCGAATGCCGAGCCGTCTCCGCATCACGCTTAGCCAGGTGGGCTCAGAAGAGTAAGTCCAAGTGGGTGCCAAATGCCGAGGGACGGAATATTTCTTGTTGCATACGCAGGAAGTTTCAAACTCAAATGGGATTATGACAATTAAATCCCCGCCTGATGCCACTGGCATCAAAGAGTGATCTGCAGTTTGGGCCTGCTACACCAATTCGGAGTCCGTTGGTGCCCCGAGTCATAGTGGCAATATGGCAAGAAGCCGGGTCCGTAGCCTCCAACGGTTTTATTTGCCAAGCTACATCTGCATTAAGGTTAAGCTTTAAACTCCTCAATTAGTTATATGATAAAGATATGATAGTGCTTCTGCTTAAACTTGTGTTTGTCGGAATTTGACGGAACTCGATTCCGAGGCTGTATTCCATAGATAAAACCTCGTATAGCAAGGGTGCGCCCGCTAAACTCGGAAGTCACGGCAAGGCGGTAGATCACATATGGCACTGCACATGAAACATGGAAGCCGAATGTAACGTCGATTGTTAATGAACATTGCTTCTGACAATGCGCTTATAACTGCCCCTTTCAGCATACCATGGTATGTTGTTATCACATAAACTGTTGTCATCTTCAAGCGCCATAAAGACCATAACTTTCCACTATTTACAACAATGTCTTCCCTCTAGCCAGCAACGTTTTTAAACATGACCAAAGATCAAAAAGAATTCCAGATCGCCATCATCGGCGGCGGTATCGCAGGAATTGTCCTCGCGATCTCGCTTCTCAAAAGAGACATTCCCTGCAAAATATACGAGAGAGCGCACGCCTTTAGCGACATCGGCGCCGGCCTGGGAATAAGTCCCAATGCACAAGACGCCATGGCTGCTTGCGATCCAAGCGTACAAAATGCATTCAAAAAAGTCGCCAATGGTAACACCTGGGAGTCGAAGAAAAGCATCTTGTTTGAGTTTCTTGACGGCACAAACGGAGCGACTACTGACTCTCCTCTGTTCCATATCGAGAATCGTACCGGACTCCAGGGTTGCCACCGGGGCGCCTTTGTAAACGAACTTCTTAAGCTCTTGCCCAGCCATGTCGTTCACTTTAACAAGCAGCTTCAAGCCATAGACGAAGATAGCAGTGGTGGAATCCGCCTTATCTTCCGGGATGGGACAGTTGAAGAAGCTGATGCTGTTGTTGGCTGTGACGGCATCAAATCCAAAGTTCGCGAAATTCTGGTTGGGGCAGATCATCAATCGTCTAAGTGCTCATACACGCACAAATACGCTTACAGAGGAATGATCCCCATGCCACAAGCTGTTGAGGTGCTAGGGGAGGAGAGAGCTCTCAATGCCACTATGTGGGTAGGTTCTCCTTGACATGTCACCTTTGATGATAGAATGAAGGCTGATATCACTTCTGAAACGGACAGTTGGGGAAGGATAAGCATCTGCTGAGCTACCCAGTCGCACACGGGACGATATTGAACGTTGTCGCATATTGTTCAAGCTCCGACGAATGGCCAAGTGACAGCCAGCTGGTTCTTCCAGCCACCAAAGAGGATCTTCTCCACGATTTCGAAGACTTCCGACTATCTGTGCTAAAGATTCTCGATAACACTGAGAGGCTTGATCGCGTGAGTACACATTCAATGTGTGGCTAGACAACTGACGCGTTTACTGATATTGGACAGTGGGCCATCTTCGATCTAGGCGACAATCCAGTTGCGACCTTTGCCAAAGGCCGAGTATGTATCATTGGAGACGCGGCACATGCATCATCGCCACATCATGGCGCAGGCGCAGGGTTGTGTATCGAAGACGCTGTTGTGTTGGCGTCCATACTGGCGCATGACACAGTCCGAGCAGGTGCCGATATCGAAGCTGCGTTCTCGGCCTTTGACAGAAGTAGACGAGAAAGAGCCCAATGGGTCGTTCAGAAGTCTAGACGAGCGGGTCAACTATTCGAACGTCAGACTGAGATTGGTGGTGATTTTAGTAGGATATTTGAGGAGTTGAAGAAGACGCTACCTACGATCTGGGACTACGATATCGACGGAGCTATAAAGACCGCCTCTATAGAGTTGGATAAGGCTTGATATAGATGTTTAGCTCTAGGTAATTCTGAAGAATTCTCATACTAAATCCCTTTCAGATAGCTTTTGACATAAACCTTGGCATACGCAAGATATACACCAATACCTATTTAAGATGTCATGATTCTCAAAGCTTATGCTCACGACCTATAGCTGCTGACAGAGTATGATGATCATCAATCGACCAGGGAACATCCTGGTCCCGAATGAACGGAGCAAGATCAACGTCAACCCCCTCTTCGGCCAGCTCTTCAATCTGAGTGCGACCATTACCCAGAAAATCCCATATGTTGTCGCTTCTGTAGGTAATGCTGAAGTCCTCGAACCTAGGCGTCTTCATAGTCTTGAGCAGATGAAGCATGCTGCCAGGCCAGATATACACCCGTCCGTCCGTCCTGTTGGCCTTGTACCAAGAACGGCAGTCGCCAGCCCAGACAGAGTATTCCTTGTGCCATTTATCGAGGTGTTCGTTCCACTGTGTAGTTGGCAGTTGCTTGACCTTCATGGCCTTGATGCCCTCGTTCTGCATCTTGATGCAGCATTGCATAGCATACTCAATTTGGACCTCATGCTATTTTGACGTATCAATTAGTTCGCTTATGTGGTAGCAGAGTCCAGAGAGCTCACTCACCGAAGGAAGTACACATCCCTGACCCCAATTGCCGGTTGGTCCATTGATGACAAAATAGTTGGGAAACTTGGGACCAGTGATACCAAGGTAGATGTTTGGATTCTGGTGGCACCGAATACGTCAATTAAAGTCATTTTGTGTAAGCGCGGCGAATTTCACACACCTCTGACCATTCATCCTTCATCGTAACACCATCAATACCGGTGATTTTGCTACGACAGTCAAATTAGTCACGTTCCTTTACCAAGTAATAAGCCCCATGAATCGGAAGTGCTTACAAATGCGGAGTATAAGAGATGTCAAATCCTGTAGCACAAGTAATAAGGTCGAAATCAAACTCCTTGCCTTCGCTCGTGACAAGGCCTGTGGCAGTGAATCTTGAGACGCCCTCGAAGACAACCTTGACATCTGGGAGAGATTAGTATATCAGGTGCAGTTGCTGATGGCGCTGTATAACTTACGTTCCTTGACCAAACTCTCTAGATATTCGTTACCAGGCTATAGAGGAGACGCCGTCAACAGAATATTTAACCCATTACATGATCTCACTTACCGTGATTCGGCGACACCCCGGGGGCCACGATGGAATGAGCTTTTGTTTCAACTCCTCATCAGCACCTTCAAGCTTCTTGAGCATATCCTGCTTAATAGCAGCAGCAGCCCATTGGCTCATCGGAGAATCCCTCAGAAAGAATGGAAAGTTGCGTGTCAAGGTTGCCTCAAGACCTTTCCGGTACTGTAAATGTTTCGTAGGGTCGGTGCGAAACTCATCCTTATCCTTTTCGGAATAGATCTGCGTGCCAGGTTGCTCAGCAGGGTTTTGGCCCTCCTGATTGGCCTTACTGAGATCTGTGCCCAGTGAAGGGACGATCCATATCGAGTTTCTTGCAAAGACATGAAGGCTTTTTGAGCCTGAGAGGCGCGCATTAGTATTGAACAAAGTCATAGTCCCGATGAACTGACCTTTTGCAAGCTGTGGTAGCATCTGAACAGAGCTTGAACCTGTTCCAATAAGTGCAACTCGTTTGCCTTCCCAACTAATTTTGGGATCCCAAGTCGCGCTGTGAGCTATGATGCCTTTGTAGGAGGTTAAGCCAGGAACATCGGGCCCTGCCAGAATGTGAGAAACGCCTAAAGAGATTGCCTTTGATGTACTTACATTTGGCCTTGTTAACTACTCCCGATCCATTCATCAATACGTCGCAGTAGTCCATTCTTTCCTTGCCATCCTGGCTTAACTTAACAGCCCCTGCCCAACGGTATTAGCACTTATAATCTGTCGAGATTTGTTGTATAACTTACATTTTCCTTCATTACCATCCCAAGTCGCGCTGATGACTGTGGTTTGCAGCTGAACATACTTCTCGAGATGATACGTCTTTGCAAATCTGAGGAAATAGTCATATATCTCGGCAGAATTTGCATAGTAGCAAGACCATTCGGTGTTTGGTTCGAACGAATAAGTATAGATATGTGCAGGTACGTCACAGGCACAGCCTGGAATGTTAGCCTTGAAGGGACCTTGGTGAGAGAAGAATTCTTGTTATACCTGGGTAGCGATTCTCATACCACGTCCCACCTATGACCGGGTTTCTGGATAGATACGTTAGAACCTGTACATGAACTTAGAAGAAAATCGAAAACTTACTTATCGTAGCATACAAGCTCGTAGTTCTGAAGCATGCGCTCCGCCTTATAAGCAGTCAAAAGACCTGAAGCTCCGGCGCCGACGTGGATAATCTTCAATTTCCGAGGCTTTGAGTGCGCTTGGGTCGACATCTTGAAAGGATAATGCGGAGGGTAAAGAAGTTTTGTCAGTTGATTTCGGGAGACAATTGATAGATGTTACGATAGTCCCTTTCCTCTTTATCATATATGATATATGTTGGACTATCGAGTCTTTCGTCAAAGCCTGCAATAGTACATGACTACTTAGGTTAAATCTACTACGATGAAACGTGACTTACACTTTCAGCACCGCAACATGAAGCGAGACACGGCTGTGTCGCCTGACCGAGGCCACCAACGGGTCCAACACAATGTTCTAGACCTAAACCTTGTCGGGTTGGGTCTCTCGGGCATCCGCGGGTGTCGTGCCGCGGGGCGACAGAATGATCCGGAGAGATCGGGAAGCCGAACTACAGTCATCTAGACCCCGCATCGCTTCAGCCTTCAACCCCATGGGGTAACGGGGGAGCTGGGTCTTTTCGCTCGGCAGTTAGCCAATCTATTATCAGAAGACTCATATATCGCATTAGACGCGACTACAGACTAGGCCGATGTCCATTAATTACACTACTGGAAATACCATTTTGACAACTCTTGTATTAGAAACAAAACAACTTACCATGGCAGATACCATGCAGGCAGTTGTGTTCCACGGCAAGGGTGACATCAGAATCGAACAAGTCAATGTCCCAAAGCCTGGTCCCAAAGAAGTTCAGGTGAGTTAATCCTATTGATGAATAACGCCCAGTATGACGACACTAATTGGATACACAGCTGAAACCAGCATTTGTCGGAATCTGTGGCACGGGTAAATTCCAATACACCTGGTCAATCCCATAACTAACGTGCAGGTATAGATCTTCACGAATATCTTGAGGGTGCTTACCTGATCCCGACAAAACCGCACCCTGTGACTGGCAAAAGTGCCCCGGTCATCATAGGCCATGAGTATAGCGGTGTTGTTTCGGGCGTCGGTGACGAGGTTGATGACCTCAAGCCCGGCGACAGGGTAGTTGTCCAGCCTATCATCTTTGATGGAACGTGCAATTCTTGCCAGAGGGGTCTGATTAATTGCTGCTCCAAATCTGGATTCATCGGCCTGAGTGGTATGGAAAAGACATACACGAGGGTTCTGTGACTGACATCATCGCAGGAATTGGAGGTGGATTGGCCACGTACACAACTGTTCCACGATATTCGGTCTTCAAGATTCCCGATAACATCCCCCTGAAAGTTGCCGGTACGTATATTTCTTCCTGGATTTTGCCGATACGCCACTAACAGCACAAGCCCTCATCGAACCCCTGGCAGTGGCCTGGAACGCCGTGCAGCAGAGCGACTTCAAACCTGGTGACACAGCTCTCATCCTCGGCGCTGGTCCAATTGGCTTAGCTATTCTGCAAGTTCTCAAGAGCAAAGGTGCAAGCCAGATTATTGTGACTGAGACTGCAGACAAACGACGAGAATTTGCGACCAAGTTCGGTGCCACCACGGTCTTAGACCCTACAAAGGCGAATGTAGGTGAAGAGTGCAAGAGGCTTTGCGATGGCGAAGGTGTACAAGTTGTCTTTGACTGCGCAGGTATGCAGAGCACTCTAGAAACTGCACTCGCGGCGTCTAGATCCCGAGCCGTCATTGTGAATGTCGCCATCTGGTCTACCGAGGTGACCATCTCGCCCAACTATTTTATGCTGAATGAGAGGACTTTCAAAGGCTCGGCCACATATACGGCATCGGTATTCCAGGAGGTTATCGATGCTCTTGCGCGTGGTAAGGCATCTTAAGCATGATATGATTCTCAGGTCACAGAGTGCTGACGAAGATAGGTGATCTGAACCCGGAACCAATGATTACTAGCTTGATTGAGATGGATGAAATTGAGGAAAAGGGTTTTAAAACACTAATCAACGAAAAGGACACTCAGGTCAAGATATTGGTACGCGTCTAGTTATGTAGAGAATATCATATCGCATTTCGTACATGTTAGCAACCTGCAATCTAGCCCTATTGACAACAATGAGCTATGAAGTGGAGAGTAATAATATTTAGAAAGACAATCAGAAAAGGAAAAGTAGCACAAGTCTCTGATATCACCATTTCGTCAATTTCACTTCCAATTGATAATAACAGTCCCTAACTACCTACACAAAAGCCCTTCCACGTTATCTTACACAGTGCTATTAATAGTGTCTGTTATGCATACTTTGTGCAAGGATAAGACGAATATTATCCATATCCAGCTACGGGGAAATGGTGGGACCCGCGGGCCCGAGCCGTTTCATGGTTCGACATTGAAAAAGAACTGGCTCCTTGTCATGCCCCGAATTTCTTCAGTAACAGCACAAACTAGCCATAATCTACAACTATAATGGCATTTACACCACAATCGCTACCTGATCTATCAGGGCAAGTTTACATCGTAACGGGCGGCAATGCCGGAATGTATGTTGACGCCCATTCCTAGCATCTTCATGCGGGAGACGTAAAAGTTGGCTAACGAATGGACCAGTGGTTTCAACACCGTGCTCGAATTGGCAGCTCATAAGGCGAAAGTGTACATGGGTGCACGATCCTATGCCAAAGCCAATACTGCGATCGCCGAGATCAAAAGCCAATACCCTCATGCATATATATCTGTTTTAATAATGGATATGATGAACTTGAAGACCGTCAAGGCTGCGGCTGATGAGTTTGCACGGTAAATATACCAGCACAATTGGCGATCTTGGTTGAGATTAACGATGACGCGGATAGAAAAGAATCGAGACTTCATGGTCTAGTGAACAACGCGGGTATAATGGCAACACCCTACGAGGAATCTGTAGACCATTACGAAGCTCAATTTCAGGTTAGTCATGATTTCATAGACCTTATGATCTGGACTAACTTGCGGCTCAGACAAACTACCTCTCCCACTGGCTTTTGACCTACAGTCTATTACCTATCCTCATCCAGTCTGCGCGATCGACTCGGCCCGGAACTGTCCGAGTCGTCAACGTTAGCTCCGACGGCCACCTCGTGTTTTCCCCTTCGGCAGGAATCGATTTCGACGATATAAACCAGACCAAGGGCAGCGCATTTTCGCGATATGGCATGTCTAAACTAGCCAATGTCTTGCATACCAAAGAACTACATCGCAGATATGGTCCGTCATCTGAGAATGAAGGACAGGAAGAGATTTGGACCGCGAGTCTGCACCCAGGTACCATTGACACGTGAGTTGTTTATCTATCCAAGCTCTGGTTTATGCCACGGTCTGATTAAATACCCAAGCGATCTAGGCCGTAAAGCCACTGGTTCGTGGGCATGGCAAGCACTTGTCCCCGTGATGCGACTTTTCCGGCTCTACAGCCCACTTGAGACTGCGGCGTATACATCTCTTTTTGCCATCGCGGGCCGAGATTTTCGTCGAGATATGAGTGGAGAATATTTGAAGCCTGTTGGTATCATTGGTAAGACGGCTGCAACTGCGCAGGATCCGAAACTGGCGGAGGAGCTCTGGCAATGGACGGAGAATGAGATGAGAGTCAAGGGATTCATTAGCTAAGCTTTTATGAGCAATTTTGGGCTCGGCATATAGGGTAGAGGTGTCTGAAACTATTGTTGTTTGGCTTTGTACGTGTCTTATCTATTACAGTTGTTGTAGGACTACAAGTAGCTGAATTGCGATTATATTTCTTGCAGTATTCGATTGATAGATGCCTAAAGCTTATGACGCCTCCACGAAGCGTATCAAGCCAATACACTGAAAAATCCTATTTAACTTAGGCTTTTGGAAGGCAATATATGCATAGCCTTAACAAAGATAAGTCTCTTAATAAAAAACAGAATAATATACTTTTATAATAACTTAATTAGTAACCTTATTAGCAGCAGCTAGGGTAAAAGACTTCTAGATGTGGCCACTGACAGAGTCGCACGTAGCATAAATAAACACAGTCAAAATCACATTAAGTTCCCTCGAAGAGGGTTCTTGCAGTATTCGAAACTCAATTACTACCAAGTCGACTTGGTTTAATTAATAAGTTAAGCCGTCTTGCAATTTGACCGTCAAAACAGGAATGTGATCATGCGACTCGTTAGCCATGTCTCCAGTCGTGGTACGACCAAGAATATGCCCTACGTAGACGTCACACGGGTGACATAGCGGTAGGTCCCTGCGCAAAGAAACTACATCAGACCGTGCCTCGGCAAAAGTGACCATGAATACTGTTCTCGTGAGCACGAGCCGCCACTACAGGAAGATCAACTAAGTGAGGGTGGCATTTCAAGGACTAACCGCAAGCAGTAAGTGGTGATAGTGAACGGCGACGCGCATGACGGAGAGTTAGTGAGACCCCGCATCGCCCCGCGGGCCGCACACTTAGCAGGTTTCAGCAGATAGTGAAGAGTGGGATACGATTAGTTACGCCGCGGGCCGCACTTGTCGAGGAACAAAACCGGTGTCCGCGGGAGGTGATAGCTAGCGAACAGCTACTCTGTACGACTCACGAGACGTCCAGGTGATACAGTCGTTGCCAATAAGGTTTTGAAGCAAACATTGAATGCGAGATACTACATGATGCGTAAGATAAATACGTTGCAATGATGCTTCCACAGTTCCAATTTGTAAGACAGAAGAATAAAACATTCTGAATACGAAAACAAAAACACCATGACAGTTCAAGGCCAGCGCACTCATCCCCTCCACGCCTTGAGCGAGGAGGAGATGCTTAAAGCTGCAGACATAGTTAGAGGGCTTGTCAAAGAGAAGTTCGAAGGCAAGGAGGAAGTCAGGTTCAAGCACACGACACTTTCTGAACCTCCCAAGTCACTTCTGCTTCCGTACTTGGATGCTGAGAGTGACGGTGTCCCTGTCTCTGCCCGGCCATTTGTGCCTCGTTGTGCTCAGGTCCTCTATACCTTCCCTGGCAAGCCAGGTTTCACCGAGAGTATCGTCAGTCTGGACACCGGGACAGAGGTCAAATCGACCTTATCCAAGCCTGGTGACCATGCCGGCTTCGACAGGTTCGTATCCCTTGTTATCGTGTATGGAAATCCAACTGACGCCGATTTACAGAGACGAGGTGATCGCGTTCAATTACGCCATTCTGTCTCATCCAGAGATCCTAGACGCTATCAAGAAGTTGGGTCTGGACCCCAATGTGACAGTCCAATGCGACACTTGGCCATTCGGAGCAGACAAGGACTCTTCATTGGAGACCCCAAGACTGGTCCAGGCCATGCTTTACGCTAGAGCCCCGCACAATCACCTGGAGAGTAACATGTACTCTTACCCACTTCCCATCTCTCCCGTCATTGACTCTGTCGATCTCAAACTTATTCGGATCGACGCTCTGCCAACGGGTGGCAAGGAGGACGGAGCGGCCATCAATACAACCCCGGATGCTCCTCTTGCTCACTGTGTTGAGAACGAATATCACCCTGACCTTCTGAGCGTCAAGCACCGGGATGGCCTCAAACCTCTTGTCATTCAGCAGCCTGAAGGACCCAGTTATACCGTCCAGGATGGGAACTCTATCTCTTGGCAGAAATGGCGATTCCGCATTGGTTTCAATTGGCGAGAGGGCATGACCATTCATGACGTGAGATATGATGGCCGAAAGACCTTCTATCGTTTGAGCATGAGTGAGATGACCGTGCCATATGGAGGTAAGACAGGCCCTGGAGCCTGGTGAACATTATCTCACAGTCGTCGACCAGATCCCAGATACCCATACCATCGCCGACAAGCATTTGATCTCGGTGACGCTGGTGCAGGCCTGACAGCTAATAACCTGAAGCTCGGTTGTGATTGCTTGGGACACATCAGCTACTTCGATGCCTTGCTCACTGCTTCCGACGGAAAGCCCTACCAAGCACCCAACGTGATCTGTCTGCACGAACAGGTATGACTGTATTAATTGATAAGGGTAAATTCCTTACTGACCGTTGAATCAGGATGCTGGTATTGGATGGAAGCATACCAATGCCAGAACCGATGTCGCCGCTGTGACTCGTGCCCGCACTCTCGTGGTCCAGAGCATCATCACCGTTGGAAATTACGAGTACGCATTCTCCTGGCACTTTTGGCAAAACGGGACCATCGAGTTCGAGACAAGAGCCACTGGAATTCTCGCCACCAGTCTTATCGATGAGGGAAAGACTAGCCATTGGGGCAACGTCGTCTCTCCAGGCGTTCTAGCCGCCAATCACCAGCATCTATTCAGTCTTCGTATCGACCCTATGATCGATGGTCTCGAAAATACGCTCGTTCAAGAAGACTCCATTGGACTGCCCATGTCCGAGGAGAATCCCTACGGCAATGCCTGGAAGCTGCACAAGAACTTTATCGAAAAGAGCTGCTCCTTGGATGCCGACCCACAGAAGGCTCGAGTCTTCAAGATCGTCAATGAGAAGAAACTCAACCCAATCTCCAAGAACCCAGTTGGCTACAAAGTTATAGCCCCGCCTGCACAGCTCCTCATAGCCGACCAAGACTCCCTTGTTCGCAAGCGTGCTCGTTTCGCAGAGCATCATATCTGGGTAACCCGGTATAAGGATGATGATCTCTGGGCCGGAGGAAAGTGGACTAACCAGAGTATGATTGAGAAGGACGGCGTGGCGGATTACGCGGCGCGAAATGATAATGTCCGAGGAGAGGATCTAGTCGTGTGGGCGACTTATGGACTCACGCATAATCCAAGGGTGGAGGATTACCCGGTTATGCCTGCGGAGGCTATCACCGTTGCACTGAAACCGGCTGACTTTTTCGATCGCAATCCTGCTCTCGATGTCCCCCCTAGCACTCAGGCTGTCAACAAGAGCGTGCTGGTCCCCGCCAACGGTGTCAGTAACAGGAAGGAGCACGAGGTTTGTTGTCGATGAAGGGCTTTCCTAGACGTACATGGTTCAACTATATCAGTGCATCTCACATGCAAGGTTGATGGAACGGCTATTTACCTTTCTTAGATGTTTATTACAACTGAATTAGATTGGTCTTCTACTCTCCGTCGTGTCTTTTGTTCTCTTTACAAGCGTTAGTTGGACATGCCGGAGACTTTGCTCGCAAGGCTTTACAATGAATTTACCGCTATATTACCTATTTGCTAGCCTGCCACTTTTACCCGCTAGACACGCGTATTGAGTAGATATATGAGATGGAAGTTGAGGATCTTGAATACCATGAAGGGAAGAAACCTTGCCGATGTCCGATTGTCCACCCCTAACACCCTGCCTTATGCCTAATCTCACAGTACAGACGGTATTTTGACTTCTTTTGACCACTTTAACACTATAAAGGATATACACAAGGAAGATTACTTCTTTGTTGCACTTAGACTACTATAACTGTGCCAGGAACTCGGAAAAGTCCTCTTGTGAAACATCCATCCAATTCATATTCCCCGAAATCCAGTCCCTGACCTGCTCAACATGACTATTAAGTTGAGGGGCTGGAATACTCGATCCCGTAGAGAAGGCATCGAAGTAGCTACTGCTAAACGAAATTGCCCCTTGCGTGCTCCTTGATTGAACGTCAAACCCATCTTCGGCCATTTTATCGGGTGCCCCTTGACTTTGCACTTTCGCTTCGACATATGAGATGGCCAGATTATATAGAACTTGGCACAGGTCATGGAGCTCCTGGATGGCCTCGAATATACCGCATAGTGGTTTTAATGATTCGCAGAACTCTCCAAGTAAACGAATGTCTGTGGGGTTGGAAGTCTCGATGACGTTGCAGAATACAACGATTAGTGGTACGAAGGGGGTGTAGATAATCGTCCTGCATGCAGAGCACTCGTTAGAAGTCTTCAATATCTTGGAGAGAAGGTCACTTAGGTACCATAGCAGATATAGAGCCTTCGTCTCAGAGCTAGGGTCAGTCATTCTCATACACTCTCCATGTGCTTCAAAGGCCATCCTGGCAGATTCCAGACACGCAGGACTAACAGCACCTTGTCCACCTTCAGCTGACGGAACCGCGCGGCGTATAAATGTTAGTGTCGTCCAGTACCATACCTCATCTGCCTTCAGAACCGTCTTGATCATTCTATTAGGCGCTGATCCAAAGTCTTCAGTGTTGCGTTCCATAAGGTGTGCTTGTCCAAGTGGCATTAACGAGTCATCCATGATTCGCTTTAGCGCTGCTATCAAGCTCTTTGCGCGCTCGCCACGTTCTTGGGTCGACTTTCGAAGGGCGGATGGGCTGTACAGATCTTGGTAAGCCCTACCAACGAGTCGAGAATGACGGATCCATTGGGTAATCAAGTCCCTCCATCCACCGGGTACATCTGTTTTGTCCATTCGTTCAGGTAGCGTAATCTCGTCATCATGTATGGCAGCTGGTCGACCGAGGCGCAAGGAGAGACCTTTGTCAAGGAGGTAAGTCAGCCAGAAGAGAGACACTTTTCGATCGGTGGTTCTGTCGCTGTTGGGAACAAGTTGATGCCAGCCAAGAGTCTGGCAAATCCCCGCTGCGGCAGATACGAGTTGCCAAGCAACCATTGGTTGCGACACCTCAATGGCATAGATAGCCTATTTGAAGCATGTCAATATCGATTCTGGACGCGTGAAGGCCATAAACGAATACTGACTCCCAGAAGAAAAGCCTCTACGTTCTCCAAGCTCGGTGGCGCCAGAACGTTGAACTTGTTCATGGCGGTCTCGAGGTGATCCCGACATAGCTGGGACAGCTTACGGTATTCCTCACGAGATAACGGATCCTGTGACGCCTGAGCCTTTTCCTGGAACAGGTACCGGAGTGTAGCGTTTGCGATCAAGAACGTCGGAAGTGAGAAATTGTCGACGGCAAAGTATATCTCTCGACAACAATCGATCAGTCTGTCTTTGGAGATGAAGAGGGTGACTACAGTCAGTGTCGCCAGTTTTGTTTCTGCCATCGATTAGGCCATATCACGTGTGAGAAACTTGGTTCTAGCCGAAGCGTACCTTTTAGTTCGCGCAGAATACCGAGAACCGACTGTAGGGGTGGCATTCCTAAGTCTCTGATCTCATCATTCTGAATATCTCTTCGACGCGGTAATCGATCCCCCATAGACCTGTAGCTATTAATCTCGATCATTTGTTTCAGCGATGACAATGCAGCGTTCACACGTGTACTTGTGTCAGCGGCTGGTGATTGTCCAAGCACCGTCTGGAAGAAGTCGCTTGCGTATACTGTAGCAGCCTTCATGGAGCTACTTCCCTCCAAAGCCACCTCCGAGTCATTATAGCTTGGTCCATTTCTGCTGCTGTTTGCAAAGTTTTGTGAGACATTGAAAGAGTCTGTAGGGAGCGACTCGGGGGGCCTTGGGACAGTTCTGGCAATAGGTTGTTCATCAAAGGCCCTATGCAAGAGCTGTTCGATTCCTTCGAGACGATTCTCTATGCGGTCTATCTTTTGTTCGCTGGTGTTCAATTGAGCTACGTTATTCCTTTGGCAATGGACAGCCAAGGGCGAGACCTACTACTGTGAGGATATGAGAACTCTTTGTTTAGATTGTCGCATTCCCTGCGTCGATCCAACTAAGCTGCACGCCTTTTGGACTGTTCGGCAGTTCGAACACGGAAATAGTCTATCGCATCGAATCTTATTGTAGCTCCAATGTTAGTCACGATGCAAGCTTTCATCGGGACGCACCATACCTTGCGAAGACGGCATCTGTCGCACTAGGCCATGATAAAAGCAGGTATTAGATGGTAATTCTCACCGTTGCCCATCTAGCTTAGGCATGGGAGTAGATGAGGTTCTTACCACTCGACCAACTGGCTCTGGTGATTGTTCCTCGGCCATTGTTTGCCTCTCTCGGCGATGGTAACTAGACTTTTGAACGAAAAGAGTCGGTGTAGGATACAACATGAAGCCCCAGCTTGCGATACGAGCGGAGTGTCGGAGAGATTTGTCGTAGCCGGTCAATGCGCAATCGGCCTAACGTTGAGAAAATGAGGCGGGGAAACGAGGCGGCCCGCGCAGCCCGCACCTCGCGACCCGCGGGCCCGTTCAGTGATAAACAAGTTGCGCGTGATTGTCGATCCCGGCATATCTAAGATAAATCATAAAGAGACGTCCATTTGCGGGGTAACTAGGGGGTAGTGATGGATCCTTGCCTGACTCAGGTATCATAGTGATACGCGTTTAGATATGCAATAGAACAGAGATATCAACCATGTCAAGGTTGTCTCTGCGTTTATTCCCACGCAACTTCCTAATGAACTTGACACCGTTTTTGTTGAAGCATCGACAAGTAAAATCACGGCAGACAAAATAGACTGCCAAAATGGCCTCGACATCTCAAAACTCTGTGTTCGAAGCAGCTCCGGCAGCTGAATATGCTGGTGACATGGACAAGAAAACCTCCGAGTCTCCTACGGTCTTTGCCCCGGATGATTCGACCTCTTCCGTCAGGCGCGGCAGTGTCGAACAGCCGTACAGAACATACAAGATCCGTTGGCTCGGGCTTGTAGTGTTGACACTGCTAAACATCATGGTCAGCTGGTCGGTATGTATTTCTTGTACTCGGTCTATGGACTATGGAGATGATTGCCGCCCATAAGGTTAAGCTCGGTCTATCAAACCACCTTGTACAAACGCTTGTATTCTCCTGAACAGGATGGATCGCTTCCAAAGAGATCACTGTATACTAACGACACTAGTGGCTCACCTTTGCACCCGTCACCTCCTCCACCGCTAAATTCTACCGCGTCGACGAAACAATGGTGAACTGGCTAAGCAGCATCTTCGTCTTTGCAAACTTCGCCATGACTCTGGTGACCATCAAGCTTCTCGACTGGGGTCTTCGTCCAACTCTCATCAGCGGCAGCGCACTTCTCCTAATCGGCAACTGGGTTCGTTACGCTGGATCTTACTCTTCCGATGGTAACAAAGTCTCCGTCGTCGCTGTCGCACAAGCTCTCTTGGGCATGTCACAGTCCCTTGTTCTGAGTGCCCCTACGCGCTTCTCTGAAACGTGGTTCACGAGTAAGGGGCGTGTGACGGCGACGGCTGTTATGAGCCTTGCGAATCCAACTGGTGCAGCGATCGGATCCATCGTCGTTCCGTTGTGGACGAATGAACCTGGCGATATCTCTTCTGTCGTATTATACGTGGCCATCATTGT
This sequence comes from Fusarium tupiense, assembly GCA_013364945.1. Lineage (NCBI taxonomy): Eukaryota > Fungi > Ascomycota > Sordariomycetes > Hypocreales > Nectriaceae > Fusarium > Fusarium tupiense. Next base: position 57,153 of record JABEEO010000084.1, read on the forward strand.
ATGTCTCAACCTCTTCAATCCTATTTCCGAGACAGTCGTTCAGAAGCTCATAATCATAGTCATCCGCCGTGGCCATTCCCGGGTTTTTCATTCCCGCCGCGCCGCCAACGCCCCCGTCAGCGATTCACCATATAGAACGGCCCAAGGTTTTACCCTCGTTACGCATATTGATCCGATCGCTGGAATGTTACCTAATCATCATCCCATTCTGGGTCTACACTGGTCTCTTCGTCGCCACAACGTCCTTGATCAACCAGATCGTCACACCCTACGGGTTTTCGGATACCCAGGCTGGCATTGGAGGCGGTCTCCTCATCGTGCTAGGCCTCATCTTCTCTGCCATCACAGCTCCCATCATCGACCGAACTAAGAAGTTCATCCTCGTCATAAAATGCGGAGTGGTTGTCGGCGGACTCTGCTATCTCGCATTGGTATGGATTCCAAGTACAAAGGAGATCGGTGCACTATATGCTACTCTCTGCTGCATCGGCATCTCGTCGCTGTCTATCGTCCCTGTTGTTTTGGAGGTTCTGACCGAGTTCTCGTATCCCGCGGGCGCCGAGATCACTAGCACTACTGCGTGGGCTGGCGGCCAGTTACTCGGTGGGTGCTTCATTATTCTCGGCAACGGCATGAAGGCTGCTGAGAGCGCTGACCCGCCTCGCAACATGAAGGATTTTACTGTTTTTCAGGCTGTGTTGGCAATGGCGATGATACCTTTGCCTCTGATGTTAGGGTTGTTTGGACGCAGTGATCAAATAGCTCTCAAGCGTACGAATGTACACCAAAATATGTAAACAGGTATCCCTTAGTCAGAGAAGGAACATAAATTGATAGCGTTATTTTTACCTTCGACTCTTATTGTGGACCTGTAATGCTGTCAATTGTGGCTATTAAATTCCCAATGCCAGGATGTGATTGACCTATATATATCTTCCAGACCCCTGCAAAACTAACCATCTAGTCCCAAGTTTAGCTTCAGTTGCTACCTGTCACTTCGGCATTCCGCGGGAAAGCGTCCAAAGTTTCTCATCTAACTCTGAACGCGTCTTTTCATGCGAGACGTAAGCAGAATTCTCAGCCCCTTTCGCGGTTACATCGCCCTTTGTTTCAATACTAGATAAATTTCGCGTGATGACTTCTTTATTTCGTTTGATCCTCTATATCCTCGCTGACACATTTTTCCAACATGATATCTCGCATTCCGCACCTGTTTCTTCTGGCTTGGTCCGTGCCAATCTTACTCTCAGGCCAAGTCCACAGTAAAGCGGTGCACAATCTCGACTATGTGAATGGCGAGACCGGACTGAGCATTGCGAGTTTATCAACGTCGCAACAGTTTAATGCACCGAGATCAGATGAAGAATCCCGTCGTCAGTACTGCTTTGGTACAACAAAGAACCAACTTTATGTTGCCGACTTCTTGCAACATAATTTAGACATCTTGACAGGCCATTCAACATGTTGGCTGAACCGAGGTGTCGCTGGCCTAAGGATAGAACTGGAAAGAAACCTCACGTCGAGGCGTCGGTCGGATATGCAGGTTCCCAAGTGCCCTATCAACATCACCAGTTCAGGCAACACCTACCTCATTGACTTCACCAAGAACAGCTATCACGTCAATACGATTTCTAAATCTCTTTTGATAATTCTGACTAGTATCCATGGTAGGTCGTCGGCTCTAGACTCGAGTCATTGCTAAATGATTCTTCTAGTGGCCGCCATGACACTCGCTTTCTTTATCATATACCCCATCATCCTGATCTTTTCGACACTGATCGCTCTTGGTGAACTCATTGAACGACCTCTGTTCAAAGCTCGGATTGAGAAGTGGCAAAAGATACTTTTCTGCGTCTTCTTCCTCCCTCTTCTCGCCATTGGAATCCTATGCGGGCTGACTGGGATGGGGTCATCAGACCATTTTCGAACAGAACACGGCGTAAGTGGTATGCTGTATTGAGTCTCCAGTACTGATCATCTATATTCCAGATCATAGGCCTGGTTACCGCAGTTTTGGCGACATTGGCAGTAGGAGTCTACCTCATCGAGAACAACCTCAGACCAAAGATTTCAATAAGCAGGAGATGGCGCCGAGTGCACATGATGGTCAACTACACCGACATCTTCATTTGCCAAGCTGTTCTCATGCTTTCAGGCTTTGCCCTGCCCGACGGTATCGACGACTTCCAAGTTATGAGCCTTTGCGGAACGAGACACATATCCACTTCACTATCTTTCTCGGTGGGCATGATGGTAGCGTTTGTCTGGAACAGTGCTATGGCGGCTATGACTCTCCAGTGGTGGCTTGTTCGCAGGGCTAGTGAGGATAAGCCTCCTGGCAAGATGTGGCTGCTGGTATCGCGCATCTTTAGGCGGAATACTGACACTTGTGAGGATGATGGCTAGAAGGGTCGATGTTTCAACTATGTCGCGCAGAAGGGGAATCTTCCAAATGAGTGTGTTATTCCTCATCAGTGCTACTTCAACCTCGGAATCAATCTCACGCTGTGGCCGAGTATTGGCCAGGTTTTGGGAATACAAAAGGTTGGAGATAACACTCTTGCTTCAATGCTCCAAGGTAAAGCCATTTTACAAGCTTTATCTAGCTCTCTGAAATATATATACGTCTAGCAGTCACACTAGCTTAGTTCTTTATAAACTGTTTCTTTTTTCAGGATTCTAAAGTCTAGTAACATTGTCTAAATCTACTTAACAGTAGCTGGGGCCGACATGAACAGGTGACTAAGCAATGGTAATGCCCGTAAAGGCACCAGATCCTTCATACACCCTCTTCCTGTTCCCACCATCTATGTCAAACTGGTACACCGAGCCTCCCAGGTCAGTAACAAAGATACGACGGTTTTTGAAGTCGAGCTTGATTCCAATAGCCTCATGCAATCCGCGAGTAAGGATTTCATAGTCTTTGCCTGATTGACTTGCACCATCGTGGATCGGCCTCGTGACTCCGTCAAGCTTGGCGCGATTGATAGTGTTGCCATTTGGTAGCTCGCCTCGGTCGGTCCAGTATAGAACGTTCTCATCCTTGTCGACCTCCAGATCAATAGGTTCTGGTAAGCCCTGGAACAGAACCTCGATATCTGTCCTGGTCTTCGCATCCTCGCTTGGTTGGAAGTCGATATTGGCCTGAAGAATACGACCCTTTCCTCCCTTGGACGGACCCTTCTGCGTCCAGTAGAACTTACCAGTGGAAGGTGAGACTGTGATGCCGACACACCATCTCATAGGGTCTAGCATATGCTCATCGATCTGCCAATTACCGGTCTGGACCAAGACTTCGAGGTTAGAGCCATCAAAGTTGCATCTCATGATCCTCATTCCCTCACGATCAGCAAAGTACAGTTTCGAGTTCGTGTTGTCGACAGTCAGCTGTTTTGGTGTATGAACCAGCCCTTGAGGGACAATCTCCTTGAGGCCTGTACCATCGAGATTGCAGCTGAGAACAGCACCGTCGTTTGCCGAAGGGTTGCCCATGCAGGTCCAGAAGAGCTTTCCGGCGGACTTGGAGATGTCGATACCATCAGGCATGTGCTGGCCTGAGACAAGCGTCTTCATCGGCTTTCTATCGCTGGACCCGACCAAAACGCGACCAGCGGAAGCATAACCTTTTACGTTCCCACTTGACAATCCAATGTCTAAGAAGTAGAGCGAAGATACGTGATCTGGTTCGATAGCCTTGCTTGGAGGGAGCAATCCACCTTTGTCAGACTTGGTTCCCAACCTTCCTTCATCAATGTACTTCTGAAGGAACTTGACAGGTGTATCAGGCAAGCCACGCTCAGCAATGTAATGCTGCTCAATGAAAGACACAGTATCAAGACCGACAGCATCCATCATCTCGACAGGTCCCCTGTCTTTGCCAGACCACATCTCCTTCCAAAGCTTCTCGATCTCCTCAGGGGTAGACACTTCTTCGGCGAGTATATTCAGAACCTCACGCTTGATGGCAGCCCATAGACGGTTGTAGATCAGGCCAGTTGACTCCTTACGAGCGACATAAGGGGAGAACTTGATCTCCTCGAGCTTCTGATACAGGAATGGAAAGATGCTCTCGTCGGTCTCGCCGTCGGTCATAAGCTCGACGACACAGTTGTCCGGGGGCATGTAATAGTGCATGTTCAGAACGCGTCGTCTCGTCTCAGGCTGAAGACCCCCGACCATCTCTCTTGACTTGTAAGATGACGAGTTGCTGCAGAGAATGGCGTCGTGAGGCGTGAGATTCTCCAAGTCTGCAAAAGTTGAGATCTTGAGAGGAAGTTTCTCGGGGACGGCTTCGATGACGAGCCATGCATTGGCAACAGCTTCTGAAAGATCTTCAAGCGCTGCGATAGTTCCTCTTGTTTCAGAGTCGGAGAATAGGGACATGCTCGTGTTGCAATATTCCACGGCACCAGCCCTTTGCTCAGGACTTGGGTCGCGAATGACAACGTCAAATCCACTTGCAGCCCAGCCACATGCGATACGACGGCCGAGCACTCCGCCACCAAGTACTGCGACGGTGCGGCCTTCTGTTGAAGGAAGATTAAAGGCTCCCATAGTTATATCGCCGAGGAATGATTGTGAGATGTCTAATGAGGTAGAAGCTGTACTAAAGAGATTGATCTTTCCAGAACAATGTTGATGTGATGTAGAGCGGTGTTAAGGAATTCGACCAAAGTGTCAGTTTTAAGGGGTTATGTAGACAATCTATTTCATACGTAGTCCAACACTGGAGGCGATTTCCGGTCCAAATCCATCCGGATTGTCGGTGCATGTCACCTCCGATCGGGGCCGGCTTTCACGGCATGACGGAAGATACAGGATGCAATGATAAGGCTTTCAAATTGCCTCAAGCCCAGACCCCGACGGAAGGCGGCCTGAACTGATTTGAAGCGTGGGGCAGCCGAGGTCGTCGATACTTCAACGCGTAATAGCACAAGATAAGCAATTTTATCATGGTCCGCTCCGTGCGGCTCCATCATGACGTAGGCTAAATTCGGCATCTTTCCGCATGTCTTCCGCTAGCAAGATCTGGACCACATGAAGATGATCGACAGCATCCTTGCTTTGAGCCTCAAGGCTCCACTCCTCGGCACATCTAAATATGGGTCTGCCCTGGCTTTAGAATCTTCGAAGAATAGCACATTCCCACTTCAGAAAGCTTAACATACAGCTTCCGGGTTCCTTTTCCCCTTCCCACATGCAGTTTTGACCCATCAGCGCTCTCGTTAACTCACCCATGCTGGATATGTAAGGAGACTGACTGGCTTACAGTTCTCCATCATCATGACGTCATTCACGTGAGCTGCTGGCTACCCTGAACCTCCCCTGAATGCGACATTGGGTCAGCGAATATTGCAATGTAAAGACACTCTAATCAGATATCAGATTTCTAATGGCAGTCAAATGTCTTTCCCTTCAGGTATAAAGGCTTCTGTTGTAGTAAAATAAAATGCAGAGCCTGTATTGCCTTGAACATTGGCAATCATTCCATTAAAGACTAACTATTACGAGTTTAGACCAATCACTTAAGATACTGCAGATTCATAGTCACTCAAGGTTTCAACGCGTATCCAGAATTCAACCACATAACTAGTTAGAATAGACCATCTGTAGCATTAATTAACTCGATGACTAATTACCCCAGAGTATTTCGCAACCTCTCGATAATCGTTGGTAGCCCGGCCGCTGCCGTCGACTTCCAGTTCGCGTCAAACTTAGGCTCCTTGCAAGTTTCAAGCGCCCTCGCAAGCTCATGCAACTCAACAAAATCGCGACTATCCAACATACCTTCACGTCGATTCAATCGCCACAAGAGATCAAGAGCCTGTACTTTAGTCTCATCGTCAGTCGTGGTGGATGCGACGAAAGCTAGGCCGGAGATCAGATCGCCATCGAGGGAAAAGGTCGGCTGATTGAGAGCAATGAAAGGCGCCGATGCTTCTCTGGCTGCTGTCAGGAACGACTCGAAAGTCTTTGGATCGGCGGCCGCTTCTTTTGCGGAGTGTGAGTCGATAGCCATCTGCCAATAATGCTGGCGCAGACGCAGGTTGCGGTACTGCTGCTCGCCCTCGATGACTATATCATCTTTCCGACCCTCGTAAAAAGCGTCAAGACGGCTAGTCCATTGACTGAGAGCGTCTTGAAGCTTCTTGGTCGCTTCCTCCTTGAAGCTAGCTTTGTCCGGATCATCGCTGTCTTGATAGTGCCAAGGCTTTTCGTCATAGAGAACATCTAAATGACGCAGTGCAGAAGACGCTTCGTCAAGGTTGTTAAATGGTTTGGGAGACGGGGAGTGCTGAGCTTTGTTCGTGTGATACCACTTTCGCATCCCGGAGACACTTGGATCATTTTGCATGAAGTTAGATGACTCTACTCCGAGCCGACAGAACATCTCGGCAAGCTTTGCCGTCATCCCGCGGTCTTCATCATTTGACGACGACAGTGGCGAATTGAATAATGAGATTCCTGCGCTGAGGTGTTGTAACAGCTCGTCATAACGACCAGTCAGGCCTTCGAAGGAGATGAAGAGTAGACAACAGATCATGATAATCTGTAAATCTTGAGAAGCTGTCATGCTTGGTATAATATTCGCGATAGCCTTATTGTATTGGTGGGTGGCGAAGGCTTTTAATTCGCCTATGTCCGAATGACCGAGGGACTTCGCCATGAATAGTCGATGCGAGGCGCCAACTGCAATCATACTGTATCGAATCGACTCGAACTGATAACCTATAGGCAGAGCGTATCGAAGCCAGAAGTTGGTTGGACCGGAAGAGAGTGATAGCTGCGTAGTCGTGAACTGTAGGAAGTGCTGGAAGTATAACCGCTCGGAAGTTGACAATGATGGAACATCGCCAATCGTTAAGCATAAAGAAAGTGTATCAACGATCGATGGTGCAACCTTCTTTCGGTGCTTTCGGCGAGGTGCTTTGGGTTTGGGCATCGCGTAACCGTCGCATTTGACCTTGTCCTCAGAGCAACGATTACATATCGGTTTCGCCTCGTCACATTTTAGATGTCGAGTCCTATAAGTATAAGTAGTCGATCCAGAAAAGCACGCAACGCCACTTACTTGCTGCAGTTGGATTAGCTACTGGGGTAAAATTGATACGGGCGAACATACCATGTGATGCAGCCATTGCGGCTTTTTGGAGCAGAGGCGCGCTTATGCTTGACTTTGCCAGTCACAAGTTCTTGGATGGCCATTGTTGCACGTCTAATGCCGGTGTCAGTAAACACGAGGTAACCTATAAGAATAACGAGACTCCTCAGCAAGCCGAGTTTTTCTAGGGGAGGATAAACAGAGTGCCCCACTTGCTATCGGGCACTGCGAGTGCGAATTTTACGGGAAAGCCAATCATAGTAACGAAACAAGTCAGCCTAAGCCCATTTGGGACGCCCAGATGGTACCCACTTCTTTAGACGTTACAGGGCAGAGCGGTTGACTCAAAACTGTTTCAGCGGTAGCCAAGCCTGACAAGTCTATGAAGATTAGTTAGAGATTCAGCTAAACGAAAATTCGATGTATTAATTATTGTTACGAAGTAAAAAGGCAAGATATATAACAGAAGAGTTCCTCTTTCTCACTTCGACTACGCATTGTGTCTTTACTGCGAGAGGAACCTGACAGGATATGAATTTTCAGGATAGATATCGGAATACAGAAAAGTATCCCAGAAAAGGAAACAATCAGGCCTGAGATCTTTTAAAGCGAGTGCAATCATACACCCTTAGCCATTGTACCGAAGACGTTGCCTCCCTGCCGGCACCTAATATTTCAGAATGATATACAAAGCATGAATGAGGCCAGGAATGAAGACTGACCAAGTTAGCAAGTAATATTCTGGTAGAGCGTGTAGACTTACAGAGAATTGTTAGGAGCAAATTTATCCAAAAATCACTTCCGCATCCTCGTTCCATGAAAACGCCAACAGGAGGGAGGATAATGGCGAAAATAATCTTGCAGATGTCTCTGAGAAAAAAAAGGTCAGCAGCTGCGTCTGGTGAGATGATCTTTGCGACGAAGAGGAGAAGTTACCCAGCAGTGAACGGCATATTGGCGGCTGTAATAAGGAATGAATAGTTTAAAGGAATTTTTCAAGGAGATGATTGCTAGAAAGAAAGTCTTGTAGCGTCTAGATGGACTGGAGGGAGAGGGCAATTGCCTTTATATAACCGCCACTCGACTCGACGCATAGAATTGTCTTGTGGGCTGTGATCGCCCTCACATCAAACGTCCTTTCAGTGCATGGGCAACATTGAATGGATTTATCCACATCGATACAACAAGACTTGCTGACAACAGGCCAATCATTCTACTTGGTCTGATTGGGATCGATATCTGAATACACTTTAGAAGGCCGACCGCAAGCTGTGACCCACAAGGCGGGCTAGCTGATTGGTTGTTCCGTGTCAAAGTGAAATGGCCAAGTCCGTAGTGTTGGATAATTTGGTGGCATAGCTCATATTGTGGGGGTCTTGGCTGAAGCAGCTACGCTCAGACTACATGCCACTATCTAAGGCAGAGTAATCACTTTCTCTCCATGGATGCGCCGCAGAGTGTGTTGAAGTTGGGAGGTCTCAAAGTTAAGAAATGGCAGTGTATAAATCGAAATATTCTCATATGAACGGATGGCAGTTTGTGGTCTTAGAATGCAAATACCTGATCCGACATCTTCGCCGATGCCCCAGGCTGTTCAAACCCCAATTCAACAAGTGCCTTCTTCGATGCGTTCACCATTCCAGGTGGACCACAAAGGAATACCTTGGAGTCCGTTCTCGGCGAGGGAAGTTTCTCCTTCATCAAGTCCCGAGTCACATACCCAGACCCAAACTTCCAGTCCGCCGGCGGTTGATCCAGCAGATAATAGACTTTGAAGTTCTTGGGATATCTTCTTGCGAACCTGTCCAATTCTTCTCGAAGCAGGATGTCCTCCTCTGTTTTGTTTGCGTAAATGAGAGAGATCTCTGTTGTGTCGCGGTCGTGCTCGCAGATGGCACGGATGACCTGGAACATCGGGGTGATACCGGTGCCACCTGCGATCATGCCGATCTTGTTGCAAAGGTTTGGTCGATACTTCATCGCTCCCTTTGGTCCTCGAAAGAGTACCTCGTCTCCAACTTCGAGCTTCGCCAGATACCCGTTCGTAAGCTTGCCATCTGGGTATACTTTGATGACCAGCTCAAGAACACCAAAGTCGGAATTGTTGGACACTGGGGTATATGATCGGGCGACGCTCTCTCCATCAACCTCAGCTTTGATGGTGACGTGCTGACCGATCGGCAGCCCAAGAATAGTGCTCGTGGTTGGAAGACTGAACGTCAAGCGGTAAACATTTGGTGCAATGAGAGTTTTGTGCTTGAGGGGAAGAGGCGAGTAGGTGACAGGATCTAAGAGCCCGCGCTGTAACAAGGTATCTTCCTCAGCTCGCTTGGGAAACTTCATATGAGCCGGATAGCTCGTGAAGGGCTTGCTCTTCATCGCCATACTCGTGAATCGCTGGGCAGCAACAGCATTGAAGGTCGCAAGCGATCCACCGCCGACAAGGATGCCTTTGATGAAACTTGAGCCACTGGAGTCACTCCGTAGAGATGAAAGCAGCCAATCCGGTACAGCGAGCCCTTCCCGGCGAGCAATGTAATAAGCCCCCGCACCAGCGCAGAGAATGAAGCCTGTGTTGACCAACGTTGAAAATGATGGTAATCTACGAGTCTGGCCCTTGGATGTCACGACAGGTGTAACCGGCTTAAGCTTGGGCTTCTTCTTCTCGAAGCCTTGGATTTTGCCAACGCAGCAGTCTTTCATGATCTCGAAGGCATCTTCTGAGTGTCCAGCGTTGTCAAAGTCTTCGCTGGCATCTGTACCAGCTGCCTCTGTGAGGACGTCGGCGCCGCCAGGATGATCTGCTAGATATTTCGTGACGTCGTAGACTTATCTCATTAGCGATTGACCTAGTCCGAGAAGAATTGTTGAAACTTACCTTGGCCATGGATGATTAACCATGCGTCGCCTTGGCTGTTATGCTCAGCGACTTGCTTAACTGTATATTCTTCCATTGTTCTCGGTAAGGGAGAACAAGAAATTGGTTCCGAAAGTCGAGAAGGGGTAGCTAACGAGTATTTGGATGCGAACGTTAGAGCCTGGCCCTGATGCAGATTATTATCTTCAAGAAATTGCTCAATGCTTGCGTACCCAGCAATCCTATCTATTCCAAATACAATCAGACTCACAAGTAAAGCTGGACTATCCAGGATTAGTGTCTATGCCGTCATTTACATGTGCCCATAGCGGGCCGGAACGCCTCACCGGAGTGGGGCTCTGAAATGCCGAGGTTTCGAGGCCCGCAGTGGATCCCCAAGACCGAGGCTGACCCGCTTTATGATCATCGCTGGTCCGGAGGCAATCGGCGAAACGATGCGAATTCCGTTGTTGGCGCAACACACAACAGTCTATTGGTCAGAGTCGATTTCCGGACTTGACAATCGCAATCAGTATCGATATTGTTTCCGTCTTCGCGGAGCGCGAGTGCCGACTTGATACGGGTCCTTCCGATATTCCCGTCTGCAGCATCCAATCGTGAAAAGCGTCGTAATCAGACCCGAAAATGTTCAGGTACGGAAACGCCGAGACAGTAAGATGCATTGGTAAATTTTCTATGATACGTGATTTCAACAACGTCATCCACGGTGTAGTGCGCATCGACAGACATGTTGTCTCCACGGCCGGCTTCATATCCTGGACAGCGGTGTTATTGTGCAAGGCGAGAATGATTATTTGCATGTGCTATGCATGATGTATTTCGCCTTCTGAATTTCTCCATATAACAACTACGTTCTTTCAACACCTTAATTCTCGGACACTCATTTCGGCTTTTCAACCACTTCATTATTATCATCATGGCAACGAAACAATTCTTTCTCTTGGGCGAAGCACCATCCACCGCTAGAGACGTTGAGCTACCATCCGATGTGGACTTTGAGGAGCTTCAGAACATTGTCGCATCGCACTTTGCCATCGTCAAACCAAATTGTAAGCCTGCCCTAGCTGCGTTGGCAGGAGAAGTGATTGACTTGAAGCTTTAGGTGTCGGCTTTGTTCACGATGACAGAAGGCTCAATGCCATGTCCGAGGTCTTGGAAAAAGACGAGCCAACTGCAGTGTCCATCAACGGAAATGCTGTTCGTGATGTACCTGGCCCAGCTGGCATTCCATACTTCGGCAACTACTTCGAGATTTACCCCGATCATCTCGGCAACAATCAACGTCTCTTTGAGAAGTACGGACCGTTGTTCGTAACAAATAGCATGGGTAACCGCCTCTATCAGACCAACAGCGCCGAACTGTCCAACATATTCCTCGCCGAAGACGATTACTTCACAAAAGACATCGTCCCGGGCCATCCACTCCACCCTATCAAGAACCCAGAAGCAGGCGTATTTCTATCAGACACCAACACAGAACAATGGCGTCTCGCTCATAAATTCCTCCCACCCGCGCTCGGTCCAAAGGCAGTTCGTCATTACGCCCCAACGATGCAAAAAACAGTAGAGAAGTCCTTCAAAGTCTTCGATGAGCTGGATGACATGGGCGAAGCGTGGAATGTTTACCAGTATATGCTTAAGCTTGGCTCGCTGGCAGTGGGTAAGCTTGTCCTAGGTATGGATTTCGCGCATTTTGAAGAGGTGGACTCGCCACTACACGAGATGGTCCTCAAAATTGCTGAGAATCTGGAGCTGAATAAGCGTGTGTCGTCTATGGGGGCTTGGTATGCCAAGATGCCGTTTGGTGATCCGAAGAAGGTCAGAGATACAGGGGATAGGATCATGGAAATGATGACCGAGTCGATCGCCAGAGCTTCAAAGGGACAGGAGGACCTGGAGCTCCAGGATGCGGCGCTAAAAGCTGAGAATGTTGTTGGTAAGTGGTCGCTTGGGGAAAAGATTGGTTGGACTTAGTTGACTTGATCGATCAGATTACTTCCTTCGAGCAAAGGACAACAAGGGAAGCAAGCTACCGCCCTCTCAATTTGCCCCGACCTTGCTCGTAGCTACTGGTGCCGGCTTCACTACCACGTCGTCCTTGCTATCCTGGCTGATCTACAGTCTTGTCAAGTACCCAGGAAACCAGGAACGACTTCTCCAAGAACTCATCGACAACGATTGGGACGAAGATACCCAAGTAACAGCTGACACTACCAGCAAGCTCAGCTTCCTGGATAAGTTCATCAAAGAAACCCAGCGCCTGCACAACCCCTCCTTCCAGCCCGGTCGCACCGCCAAGGTTGATATGATTCTTCCAGGAGGTTACAGACTCCCCAAAGGCGCAGTCGTAATCTCAGCACTACATCACATGCACAACAACAAAGACGTGTGGGAGAACCCAGGCCGCTTTGATCCTGATCGCTGGGATACTGAACAGGTCAAGAATCGACCTCCTGGCTCTTACATCCCATTCGCGGCGGGACCAAGAATGTGCGTGGGTTTCAACTTTGCGTTACAGGAGATCAAGGTGTTTCTACCCAAGCTTGTTTATCGGTACAAGTTCAGCTTGGCGCAGGATGGGCCTATTGACTATGATCCGTACTTCCAGCTGATTCGGCCGAATAATTTGTATGTTGAGGCGGAGAGGAGGGTGAAATGGCCACCAAAGTCTGAGTGACGGGTTTTAAATTAAGAATTGGTTGCGTCGCGACTTTCGCAATACTTCTTATGTAGAAACATATATTGGTGTATATCATTTGCTCACAACTGTTCCTGACTGTCTTGCCGAGTCATCGGACAATCGCGCGCACTTGCTAACAACCCCAACCCGCCACTTGTGACAAGTGGCGATACCTTCAGTCGTGTTGATTTCTCTCCCCTTTCACCAAGCTCTATGACCTACTCCCATCAATCCCGCTCGCTGCGTTACTCGTTCGTCTTTTCGTGCAGGCAATGTCCGCACCTCAAGGATATAGACGATGCGGCCCAACCAAACGGGCCGTGCCGACGGCGCGGGTGCTGCGGCGACGAGATGCAATCCAGTTATTTTCTCGACCGGCATCGCCTGATCCAGAGAGATGAAACACTAACGTCAATACCGTTGATGTTACAAACTACAACACTGTCTATACTACCGATGTGGACACGTCCTTAGCAACTGATCTCGAAACCGTAATTGCTACCGATATGGACTATCTTACTGCCATCGACTACTAAACAATCGCCGTTACCATCACCGACGCCAACATAATAACGCCTTCCCCAGTAACAGTCATGGTGGCAATAGGAACCACCTATGGATAGAATATCAGATAGCACGCCCTCACTAGGAAGCTAATATTAAGTAATAATATTAAGATAACCCTATATATATGTATCATCCTCCATGTTCTTTGCGCCCATGTTAACCTTGCATCTGTCTGAGGAGATGAGGCTAAGATTCTAGAGGTGTTTTTCGGGGAAATCCCGCGGACAGGGCCCGAGATAATTGTGGCTCTCATTACTGTTTGGGAATAGCCGAAAGCGAACTTGGCGAAAGAGTCATAGTGTCTCAATTGACTCAAAATTCCGATCATAAACTTATTCTTTCTCAATGCATAGAACAAAATGGTACTCACAAAGGACGAAAAAGCTCTCCACGACCAGGTAAACCTCCTACCTCGAAGACAACTAGTCACCGCCCTCGCCACCCTCTCCGCGGCTCTACTACTCGTCATAATTGATCAAAATGGCATATCAGTAATCATCCCCACTATCGCAAAAGACCTAGACGCCGGAGCTACCATCTCATGGGCTGGCACGTCTAGCTTGATCGCCAACACCTGTTTTCAGATGCTCTACGGGAGACTCTCTGATGTTTTTGGACGCAAGGTTATTTTCGTATCTGCAGCGTTGTTGCTCTGTGTCGCAGATTTGCTCTGCTCGTTGAGTCAGAATGCCATCATGTTCTACATCTCTCGGGCGATCGCCGGTATCGGCGGCGGTGGTGTTCAGAACCTAGTCAACATCATCATCTCGGATATCGTTACTCTTGAGCAGAGAGGAAAGATTCAGGGAGTCGTTGGAGGCACTGTTGGGTTGGGCAATGTGATTGGACCTTTCATTGCCGCTGGTATGATGCAAAAGTCATCATGGAGAGCGTTCTTCTGGCTGTTGACCCCGTTATCTTTCATCACCGCGGTTCTGTCCTATTTATATCTCCCCTCCAAGCCCCCGACTATTGGCTTTTGGGAAGGAATTTCCAAAATTGACTGGGTTGGCTCACTGGTATCGGGCGCTGGTATTGTACTGCTTCTGATCCCTATCTCCGGAGGTAAGACCCAAAATTCCACGAAAGCTGCTGTCACTAATGATGATCATGATCAAGGCGGTTCATACTTCTCATGGGACTCGCCACTCTCTATAAGCTTCCTTGCAGTCGGCGGTGCGCTTTTCATAGCCTTTGTAGGATGGGAATGGAAGATGGCAAAGCTTCCAATGATGCCCAGTAAGACGAACCTAGCCTCTAAAGTGAATACGGCTGACAATTCTACCTCAGTTGATATCTACAAGAACTCAAGCCTCGCTATCATGCTTGCCCAGAACTGTCTGCTCGGTGCTGTTTACCAGTCCTACCTCTACTACGTTCCGCTCTATCTCCAGAACCCTCACCAGTACAGTGCGATCAAATCAGCAGCGGTTTACACCCCGTTGGTGGCAGCGCAAATGATTGCTTCTATTGGTTCGGGACAATACATCAGTCGCCGCCTCCGGTACGGCGAGGTGATCATATTCGGTTTTGCTGTATGGACCCTGTAAGCTCTTGACCCTTCCGTTCCTGTTCGAATCAGTTGCTGACGCATTCATCAGAGGAGCAGGCCTTGCGCTACTCTTCACGAGACATAGTAGCCCTGCTGTGATTGCTGTGATACTAGCCATTGTCGGAACAGGAGTCGGGTGTATCTTTCAACCCACCTTGATCGCGCTACAGGCCCATTCGCCCAAGAGCCGTCGCGCGGTCATCATTTCTAACAGGAATTTCTATCGTTGTATTGGAGGTGCGTGTGGTCTTGCTGTCTCGGCAGCAGTTCTTCAAGCTCAATTACGCGCTACTCTGCCAACAGAGTACAAGAGTCTCGCCAGCTCAACATACGTGCTGCCGGAGTCGAAGCGTCAAGTTCCTGCGGTTTTGGATGCATACATGTCTGCAAGTCACAGCGTGTTCATACTGCAAGTTCCTTTAATTGGCCTATGCTTACTTGGCACAGCGTTCATCCGAGATCGAGGGCTAGAACCGGTGAAGGATACGTAGAACATCAGAATCTAGCATTTGCGCGAGCCACCTAAACTCCATTAGTGGGAGAGACAGTGAGCTTGATACCAACATGGCGGGGGCTTCTAAGCTGATGCATGAGGCGCAGGAGAGTTTGGGCAAACTGCATGTAAATAACTTGTGAGATTTACTGAGAGGAAACTTGCGTTGAAGGCCTGTGCGCAAAGTTCGTTGCTATTATAAACATAACATTTATGAGTATGTTTCAGGACAAAACTATACTCTGCTGGCAGACTGTAAGTGCAAAAGCTGGGTGAGGACGACGAGACTGCTAGATAGCTATTGGAATAGATAGTAAGAGAACTACAATATGAAATACTAAATAAACAAGAAAGCTATATAAAAACAGCCAGATTTCGGATATTAGAAGTATCTTGAGATCTTCAAGGGAACTCATAGTCGGCCTGGAAATTTCTCCTGTAAGCTTGGCAGAGGGACTCGAGGGAATTCCAAACTCTTCCATTGGGCAAAAGTCGAAGAAATAGACGCGAGCTTTGGTTTCTCCAAGCTCATTTTATCCCGGACGTCATATCTGTGTTGCAATTTACCTTTGAGTGTCAGACAACTAACCGTTGAGTCCTCTTCCCATTTCGGTCGAATATTGCCCCCAGGTCCAAGTCCCAGAATGCCATTTGCGCCACATACGATGCAAACAACCTTATTACCCTCGCGAAACTCAATCTTGAGTAGATGGCAGTAAGGACAACTACCACTCTCTTCGGGCCCTAGATACTGCGCCTCGTCGTATGGCTTTCCCATCTGACTAGCCACGCGACGACCCAACAGCTCAGCACGTTCGACAGCAGCTCCAGAATCTGCCAATACCGCTCCTTGGCTTGCATAACCTGATAATACAACCTGATCAACCACGCGGGAGTGAATGGGGTATAAGCATGTCTGCATTGTTGGTAGAGCCATTGTCCACTGCTCCGGGAATTTAGGGTCAGACCCAGCAACAGCAATGAACCCAGCCACACGAGGCTTGAAGTCTCGTGGATCAAGCTTCACGTCTTTGACAGACGCATCGCCCTCTTCCTGTCGACGCTTGATATCATAAGCCATGCACACATCAGCGTAAGGACCAAGGATGGCATCCACAAGAGCTTTCAGGGTTCCGGCAGGTTGGTGGCTGTATACCGGACTGGCAATAATGATGGCGTCGGCGTTCATGATAGCTTCAAACACAACCTCACGATCGTCAGTCTCGCTCTTTCTGGATTGATGTTCTTCTCCGTCATTGCGATGCGGTATCACAGATGGATCGTCTCTAAAGGGCAGGTGCTGTCTTGGTAGTGCAACGGTAGGTACATGAATCCAAGACACAGAGATTGACGAATCGGTGACTGTAGCTGCTTGAAGGGCTGCTTTAAGTAGGATCTCAGAGTTCCCATTGACGGAGCCATTGCAAAGACCAAGAATATGCATTGTGGCAGCTGCGACTTAGAGGATAATACGCCTCTTGTAGTGAGTTTATGAGCGATATGAAAGTGAAGATTGAAGAGTACTAATAACGCATCTCTCAGGCTGGAAACCCGAAAGTCTTGACCTGAGGATTTATAAGTTATTTCACAAACTACCTCGTGCTAGCTGTTCCGCTAATCTAGGTTATGGTATTTCCCATTTCTAATCAAGCCAAATTTTCGGAATTGCGGGGGTGGAGCCCGGCGATTCAAAAGCCCGTGTGCCGTCCATGTTATTCATAATACCCATTCGATCTCGGGTTCTAGGCCTATTTGTTCCACTTACCTTACAATCAGGCACTAGAGAATAGGGTAAGCTTCTGATATAACTTGTTAGTCAATTAGACCTTCAATATTTACATAATAGCTTTACTTCTTATAGAGCAATGTAGTTCTGAGAATAATAGATACATATTCTTTAATAGGCAACTTCATGCGATTGCGTAATGTGGTATGAGCTTCGGCGTGGTCCATCATGCATCGTGGGGCCGATGATGATGCGGGGCCGATTATAAGATTTCGGGGTAGCCTGTTGTAGACTGTGGTATGACCAAGCAACCTACGTTTGCCCACATTATTGTTTCTTTTCTAGAATTCAAATTCTTGGACCCTGCTTCAGAATGTCATCGACTCACATCCGCCGAAGAAGGTTATACAATGGCTTTATCCTCATAGCGGGGCATTCTGTGTTGAGCGACGAGGTTAATTTCTTTTGCTTCTTGATCCTTGAATTCAATGGGCTAGTAGTCATGGGAAATGCACGGATGGCTCATAGCTATGATGATGACTGCTAAGGATGAATTTGATGTTTACGAGAATGCGGTTCAGAACCGCGAGACAGTGGTAATCTTGGCCGGTCAAGGCGTCAAGTTGGACTTTGCATCTCCCTTTGTCAAGACCTCTTCAATCACAAATGGGCGGGGAATTGAGACCTTGATCTAGGATACTAGTAATCCATTTGAGGGATTTGTTCTGCCTGACAAGGCTGAGAAGCTAGACATGGTAGATTTTGATAAGCTTGCTCGTGTCGCCAAGGAGATTGATGCTACTATAGAGTAGGTAGCATGTGGCAAGGCTGAGAGGTACTTTGGAGGTACTAGAATGAAAATTTTATTTAGATTCTACTTGACTCTTGGAGTCTGTCTGCTACTGCCAACTGATCTTAAATTTTAGAAGGATCCTTTGCCTCAATATCTCCCCTTTACTGTCGTGAAGCTGCACTAGACGGAAACCCTGATTCAGGCGATCTAGTCTAAGACTGGCCCATGCAAAGAGATGATCCTTTTGTAAGCCTTCCACGAATGTCAACCTGACAATACTGTTAGTTTCATCTTGGATAATGGGAGGTTAATCACCTTAAAATACAGAGTTTCGGAATAATAGTGGCCTCTGCCCTTGTAACAAGGAAGTTGAGATTGTATCCCAAAGCCCCTGACTCACTCTCTGTAGTATTTAGTTCTTGTCTTGGTTGTCTTGGTGTCCGGGGATATTTCTCGTCATCAATGTGAAGTGAGGTTATCATGAACGACGCCAGGTTCTTGATTTCTCGACCGGTACTTGTCACAAACTCCTGATCTTTAAAAGCGAATATATTCAACTCGAGAGCTTTTCTTGGAGCGTCTTCTGGGTTCGCTGAAGTGTCCGTGTTTAGGCTTCGATAACCGTTGGGTTTCAGAACCCATCCTGATTCATCGGCGAACATTCCTTCATTCAACATCATGCCCTCATCTACCTGGTGTCTGGCAATACCAGCCATCTGAATGCCGTATCTCCAGAATCTTAAAGGATTGAGGTTTGAAGTGCCTTGTCTCACCGAGTGCGGATGGACGCGGAAGATGTAGTCTTGATTGTGTCGAAAAAGCTTGTTAGGTGATGTCGAAATAAGTTCTTGGACCTTACTTTCCTGCAGAGAGAAAAGGTGAGTAGGGGCATTCGTCCGCGTGTCGGTGAAACCCTCAAACTCCTCCCGTCGCAGGTAGACCCCAAGCTCAGCTAGTGGTTGTATAATGGAGATAGGCCCTAGCCTACCCTGACTTTCGCCATCCAGATCGTTGTCAAATTGACCAGGGTTGGGCACAGGAGTACTTGTTATCGCTGCGAGTCTGATAAGGATCCGACCTCGAAGCTCTTCTAATGTTGGCAGTCGAAATCGTGGGTCACAGCCCTCAAGTGGTTCATTTACCAAAATACCATCCCACTCTTGCTTCATAATTTCGACCATCACCTCTTGCTGTTTAGAGTCTGCGTGGATTTCAAGATTTACGATCACAGGTAGATCGGTCCAGACAAAAGCGGAGTTTCTGATCTCTTGACAGGCTTCCCTGAAGCCGAGGGGTGTCATGAGAGTGAATCCATCAATGACTATTGGTTCTGTAGGGGACGAGACTGTAATATTCGAAGCCACAAGCTTTTGCGCGTTAGGTGCTTTATTACGGCCGAAGAGCCGGTTAAGTGTCTTGGCGGTCTGCCCGAGCTTAGCTTCCCGAGACTGATTTTGGTCAAGGTCTAGCTCCTCCGTATTGGTAGTACCATTCCAAACATCCAGGTCAATCGATCGATACCCAGAATCAAGCACCTATTGATTAGCTAAATGTGTCTCGACCTGGCTGGCCCATTGGACTCACCTCTCTTATTGAACAATAGGCATAGCGAGACTCTGATAACGTATGTAAGAGAGTTCGATGGCTACTGTTGATAAAGTAGTTTGATATAGGTTTTGTGAGGTCCTTTGGGGGAAGTTGTTTGAGTGGATCCAAATAGAACTCAACCATAGCTCCTAAAAAGCTACGCGGGTTAGAAACTGGTGGATAAGTCGGCATAGTATCCTCTTTTTGTACATCTCTTATAAAACTTTCAAACATAGACTGCGTTTTCGTAGGGGACTCTAGCCGCCTACGGTAAATGATGATCAGAATCTCCCAGGCCTTCGCCTTCTCGACAGCCTTCTGATTGAAATCTAGAAATGGAAACAGGTTTTTAGTAGCGTCTTCGTCATGGTGGGGCTCAATATCATCGGGCTTCTTGCGGGAGAAGAGGCGGTCAGTGAGCCTTCGGAAGCCAGAAGTGGATTCGCGGGTGCTTGATTTGGAAGGTGAGGCAAGAACCCATTCAGCCTCCTGACGTTCCAGTATCTTGCCAAGACTACCTAACAGTATGGGTGGCTCTGTAGGAGTCTTGTTCAAAGACTGATCCCGAGGACTAGTTTTTGGTTCAATCTATTCATGCTTATTAGCTCTCTGTAAAGGAGAGAATGGAAGTAGGGATCACACAATCTCAACGACATCGCTTTGACATTGCGGACAGACCAGTCCATTCTCATCTCTGTACCATTCGGCAGAACATTCATGGCAAAATACCACATCACGGTCCCTTTCAGACTCTTTTATCAAACCAAGAGGCTCAAGAGTGTCTTGGGTAAGTTGTGATATGTCAGTCTCAGCCTCGGCAGACTCGTCGCCGTGCTCATCAGCAAAGCCTATATCAAGACCCATCTTGTCCTCTTTCTGAGATTTGATCTGTTCGGTTATGATCACCAACCTTCCATAGTCGCAAGTCGACAGCTTTGGAGTAGGGTCGATATCTTCTGTCTCGTGCTGATATCCCTCCAGCCACTGAGCGATATCAACTGCGTCGCCACTTTCGGGGTTGAAAGACCCGACCTCACCGCCGATATCAACCTCTGACGGTCTGGGCCAGGGAAGAGATCGAAGCGAGAAGTCGTGCACATGCTCGAGAACATGGTCTATCAGTTCCGGGGAATCGATATCGCCCTTCACTTCACAGAGCGGACAGCTCTCTATACCCATTCTTTTCTGAGCGGAGGACGATATGATGGAGGAGATATCTTCGCCGACATCTTTTGCATGAGTATCATGAAGATGATCCATTATTTCAGTCATGGACGAATAGACTGAGCCATGGTCACACAGAGGACATACCCAGACCGGCGGGTGGTCTTGTCGAAAGTGCTGCTCCAGCATCGACCGACTGCTATAGTAAACATCTGGAGCTGGACACCTATCAAAAATGCAGGTGTACGGACGTATATCTTCTGCTAAGTGCTTTCTACACATTATATTGGATCAGAAACAGGTGATAAAATGGTAATTGACGGGACACTCTCACCTCCATTTGTTGTTGCTTTTAGCATCTGCTACCGGTAGGGTCTGACAACAACAGGGACATTGAACCACTTTCTGTTCATTATCAGATATTCTGGGGCGTGGATACCGGGCTGAGGCGGTGATTTGAGTGATTATTGTCATCGGCGAAGACTCTGTTCTTTTGGAAACGGTTTCCTTGTATTGCAGCTTACTCTCGGGAACCGAAGCTGAGGTGACTGACATTGGCGCTGGGAGCGGCTTGTTTGGTGTCTGAGTAGGAGGGGCAGAGGTAAGCAGAGTGATTTCCCCCATGCTGTCTTCTGGACTGGGCGCTAAAGTTGCATCATACACAGGGGCTTCGGGCAGTGTGAACTCAAGCCCAGCACTTCTTTTCTTCAAACCTAAAGAATGTAGTTGGGCTTGGATGAAGCGATTTCTCCGTTTCAAGTTGGCTGTGACAAGATGACTTCGAAGTGGTGTCAAAGATTCCATACTAGTTCGCAATTCATCATCTTGAGGGCCTGGACCAGACCCAGGACGGAGAACTATAATGGCTTCCAAGTGTTTCCTCAACTCTGTATGTTCTTCCGGTTTGAAAAGACGATCTGCTTTGTGAAGTCGTGATCTTCGCCCTGTCCTACGAATAGCAAGAGACAGAGTGATAAGGCTTTCTAAGGCTGAATCAATGTCCAGCAAAACTTCTTCAAGTGATCCATTAGTTTCGAGTAGGTTCAAACAGTCTTCCAATGACTGAAACAGCATAACAAGGTTTCCCTTGACGAGGGAAAGATCAATCGGTCGCTCACTCAACCTCGCATCTAGCGAAGCTTTTGAAGGAGCCAGTGCGCCGATTCCGTCAATCCAGAGATTAAAGTCTGCTAAGCGATACTCAAATCGCTCATCGTGAGACGCCTGCCGATTGGACAGACCAGGGTCGGGACAAGAAAAGGTCAAGCATATTTGAAAGGCTTCAAGACACTTATTGGAAAGGTCTCGTGCAGTCAGACTCATAAGATCCATGATTGTAACGCCTAAAATGAGCAGCGGCGCATTTCGTGGGCGTTTAGCGAAAATTAAGCAGCACAAAAGAGGAGAGAGATGAGGCAGCCGCATAAGGGCGGACATGTCGTCACGTGAGCTCGGCAACAGGGGTATTCAGCCGCACGATCAAAGAGGTCATCGAACATCCACTTAAAATAGCTCAGCCCTACAGAGACCAGAACATGCGAGTGACAAGATGGCGTCCGAACGCTTCAGCGCCTGCGAAATGGTCGCTGAAGTGGCCAAAGAGGTCTATGCTCTAGTAATGGAGTGCGGCATACGCCAGCGGCAACGACTTGCGGGGGAAGTTGGAACGAGGCTGGGGCAAATTGCTCAAGAGTCATTCGCTGGCTACGAGCTTGACGATGCAGCTGAAGAAGCAGCTGCTACACTTCTACATACACTACTTGAGATCTGCATTGTAAGCTGTCTCCCTTGGTTCTCAAACGCTAACTGAGACATATAGTTTCCGACTCCAACGGGGAGCCAGATAATTCCTAGGCATGACTATACGCAGATTGTGGTACTGTCGAGACCAGATAATAGATCAAGACTGAAGAAGTGCATATCTATGGCCTTTATCACCGACAGAACGCTCCCACTAAAAGCCAAGGAGCAGTGCGACGCGTTTTTGGCCAGATTGAACCAGGATGGGCCCAAGAAAAAGACCGGCCTTGACCATCTCACAACAGGATCGGCATTGCCAGAACCAGACGATTATCCTCAACATGTCAGCAGAAATCTCTTCGAGGCTCTTCACCAGCATGCGTTTTGTCATCACGCGGAAATAACGAAGGAGAAATCTTGGCTGAGCAAATCCAACAAAATAAAGCCTCATCATCATAAACTGGCCCATCCGATCAGACTCCACCTTGATGCAACACCGCATATACAGAGTAAACACGCGCAATTCGAGGTGGTGATATCCTCTGAAAACATGAGTTACTGGCAGCATTTGTGGCTGGGTATACCCATGTGAGCTTGACACTGTGACAGACTTTAGTATCTAGCTAACATGGCAAGGCAAACTAAAGGTCGCCGTGGTGTTGTCAAGTTCGCAAACGTTTCGAGCGACGAGGAGGGAAATGAACAGGTTTCGAGTCTAAAGCGAATTAACTATGACTACTTCTGTCAAGTCTTGAAACATCAATTATTCGCCAAAGTCAACCTCAACTTTGTCAAAGGCATCGGCCTTGTATCTTTACCGCCACCTGCTCCTCTTGAGAGATTCTTATGCCCGGGCCAAGGGCTTCCACTATCCTTGGCCATCCAGAGCTACAAGCTTACAGATAAGGATAAGATACTACTTGCTCATGCCATTGCACATTCCTTCTGGCAGTTCTACGAATCAGACTTGATGAAAAACCGCTGGACGAGCGATGATATCTGGTTCATGCAGGAGATGGATCACCAACACTTACCCAAAGATCAGCTTGCTCTGCGGGTGTATATGCCCCTTGACTTCGAAGATGAGCAGAGAAACTCAGAAGATGAAGACAAGTCAATGTTGACGCACCCGTTCCCGCACATTCTTGGCCTGGGACTGATACTCCTACAAATTGGGCTTGTAAAGCCTTTCAAGTCAATGACGCACCTGCCATTTATCTCTCGACTGAACAGAGACCATGGTGCCGCGAGGCAATT
Source organism: Fusarium tupiense (assembly GCA_013364945.1). Classification (NCBI taxonomy): domain Eukaryota; kingdom Fungi; phylum Ascomycota; class Sordariomycetes; order Hypocreales; family Nectriaceae; genus Fusarium; species Fusarium tupiense. Next base: position 80,692 of record JABEEO010000084.1, read on the forward strand.
ATTGGGTGAGCTAGAAAAGGCACAATGGGCGAGGTCGACACACCGAGATATCTTTGCAAGAGCCGTTGCGAATTGTCTGGATCCCAGAACGTTCGCAACTACTACCCCGAAACCGAAGGCAATCAAGGGTTCTACAAAAGATCGCCTTACCGTCAGCGCGTGCGAAGATGGCATAAGGCGAAAAGTCTATACTGAGGTAGTCGAACCGCTGTCAAAACTCGTCAATATCGCCTTCAAAGCTGACGCAAAATACGTATCCTACTTGGCGAGATGCAGAGAGGTCGAAAGTCATAACAAGCTTCACTGTCAAGTCGCCTCTTTCCATACGGGCAAGACAATCGTTCCTGAAGAATGGCTGGACAACTTGAAACATATCAGCATGCACATCATGAATCTACGGGAGGAAAAGTCGGATCACGACTTCAAGCCTGTCAAGATAGCGGTGTTAGATACAGGATGCGATGCAGCCCTGCCATTTAATAAGATACCGAGAAGGAAGAAATCCGTAAAAGCTTGGAAGGACTTCACGAGAGCTGAGAGCGAAGACAAGCCTGAACCACAATCGATGGAAGATGAATATGGTCATGGCAGCCTGATGATTCGACTCATCATGGAAGCTGCTCCACTAGCTCACATTTACGTTGGCCGGGTTGCCAAGAATACTGGCGATCTCGAGTTCAGCAGTGATCAAATAGCACAGGTAGGAGAACCACGCTACTGAGCAGTAGCAAGAGACTGACCGTTAGTAGGCAATTCGGTGGGCCGGACTCGACGCAGAAGCGGACATCATCTCCATGTCCTTCGGATTCCCTCATGACGACGACGCCATCTCGGTAGCTATAGAAGACGTCGAGCGGAATCGCGATATCACATTTTTAGCTAGCGCAGGAAACAATGCGGCTTATCAAAGAGAAGCTTTCCCCGCGAGACATAGATCAGTCATCTCGATAAGAGCAACAGACTGCCAGGGTACTTTTAATGCCAGTAACCCTCCAATCACAGATCGTAGCACGGTCGCGCTCGGTACGTTCGGGGAAAACTTGCCAACGCGTCTCAATGACGAGATCGCTAAGCGGTTTGGTCCTCACATATGTCGCCCGGGGTCATCGATAGCGACAGCGGTGGCTGCTGGTATAGCAGCGTCGACGATAGCTTATGCAGAGGTGCTCTCGACAGTCCTTCCAATACCGACGGAGCAAAGCCCGGTGAAGTGTTTGAAGAGGACTGAAGGTATGAGAAGATTACTGGAAAAGATGGCGCCGGATCAGACAGGGAACAATAGGTTTATAAATCCGATATGGTTCTGGAGCGAGAAGGCTGATGCATGGAGGGCGTGGGCTGCTATGTATGATGCCGTATCACCATTTATGTACCGGTAATACGAAAAAGCAATTTTGACATTTATTCATCATTTTAGACTCCTGATCAGGAGGAATAAATACATAACTACGCCTCCGCCAAGAAACAGTATTCCTCATCTCCAAGGTCTTCCATCTCATACTTTGGTGCATCTTCCTCCTCCTTCCTATCAGCCTTCAACACTTCAGCGTCGACATCAACAACCTCAAAGGGCTCAGGATCAGGGACTGGTCGGCCAGACATGAATTGCTTCCTGCTCGAGAACATCTCTGAGCTGACAGTGCCGCTACCACGAACACGAAGGGCGTGAAGACGGTAAGCGAAGATGATGCCTGGTGCAGTTTCGTATGAATCGGTCTTTGAACTCTCTTTTCCGCCAGAGATACCGCCGCCGATCTCGACGGGAACAGGACCTGTTGGGCCTGAACCGGACAGTGAGGTATTATGCCCAATCCCCTTCTCTTTCGTGACCGTAAAAGACGAAGTGGCGACTCTGAGCCCAGAAACGAAGTAAACGGCTCGCTTCCCAAACATGCCAGAGTCGATATGTTCTCTTACAGCCTCCGCGTCAACAATACTCTGCAGGAACTCCCTCGTAAACGGCGCCGCCAAAGACCGAACCTCATGATCTACAGTCCCATACACCAGCGCATTGCGCCGACTAGTCTCAAAGCCAACAGAAGCAGAAGCAAGCTCTACAAACTTGGCAAAGAGATTGACACCAGCTGTGCGCCTGACGTCGTTTGAGTGAGAATGGTTTGTCTCGATCAGAGTTTGCACTGCGGGAAGCGTGATTGCGTCGGTGCGGGGTGATGCAAGGGTCTGGGTCGGACGACTGGGATGAGGGATGACAGCGCCAAGCTGGAGGGGTCCATCGGGGGTGAAGGTGAAGTCAGGGGCGAGGAACCAGGACTTCATGATGGTAATTTAAGCTCAAAGGATTTGTCAATCGGTAAAGTCGAAAGCAGAGCAAGCTTTGCTTGCGACTGGGTCAGGCTTTGAGCTGAACAACCCCTGAACAACCCCGCATGCATGCCAATGTGAAGTCTATTGGCCAGTAACTAGACAGTTTCTATATCACCACTCGGCCTCATCGTATGGGCGCTTGCCATTGACTGCCTCCCAGAGACATTCCATCAGAAATCCCCTTCAATCTCCCTAACTCTGATCGACAATTCTATACGGGATTTCAGATGAACTTAACCCTTTAATGTCTTGGCAACAACAATTGCATGAAGTTACCCTATGGTCCGTGAACATTGACTAGTCCCAATCTAGCGTGGCATCCCGCCCTCTAATCCCTGTTCTCGATCTCAATCGCTATAAAAAGACTTAAGCAAGGGTCAAAGACCCCGCTAAGAGTTTCAGAGTGATGCTTTTGGTGGAAAATCCGCCCAACGGCCCGGAATTTTAATTCTTAGCGACAACTGAAATCGCTCTTGGCTTCTCGAAGGAGGAGATGACCGAACATGTCAAAGCTCGTATTTACCTATTTTGACTCTTTTTAGTAATTTTTACAACGGCTTTACTCCACTCTCTAGGCTGTGCTTTTTCTTAGTGGACAGCCACTCCCGTATGCCGGCAGTATGAGATGCCACTAGAAGGTAGCTCCGGAAAGGAGAACTCTTGATATACCGATACAGGGTTCAGGCCTTGTATCTTATTGCTATTTAATTTCATGGCCAGTCCTTTGAAAACTTCAATCAACCAGCCAAGCTCGTCCTTCGTTACACCCCGAACTCAATAGTCATTCATTCAACACATTCGCTTTCACAAAATGCTCGCCCACTTATTCCTCGCCAGTCTGGCCCTCGCAGCCTTATCAATCGCTAGCCCCGTAGCCCGCGCAGAAGGCTCATGCTCCGACCCCGTCGTCCGTAAAGAATGGCGCGAACTCACCAGCGCCGAGAAGACAGAATATCTCCGCGCCGCAGTCTGTCTTCGCAACCTCCCCAAAAAGGCATACAAAGATGTCGACGATGTTACAACACGCATGGATGACCTCGTGTATACTCATTTCAGCCTCAACACAGAGATCCACTTTGTCGCGAATTTCCTCCCCTGGCATCGTTGGTATGTCCAGCTTCATGAGGATATGCTCCGCGATGAGTGCGATTACAAAGGTGTTCAGCCATACTGGGACTGGACGATTGACGCGGACAAGAACGATGTCGTTAATTCTCCTCTCTTTGATCCCAAGACTGGGTTTGGCGGTGACGCGAAGCTCACTGGCAGTGATGTCCCCGGCTTCAAGCGTTGTGTCGTCGATGGACCTTTTGTCAACACGAATCTTACTTTGGCTATGGGATGGCCTGACATGAACACCCCGGGTAACCGTCTTCACTGCTTCACTCGCGAGTTCAACGGCGGTCTTGGTAAGGATGAGGATGGGAATCAGATCCTTGGCGATATGCAAGCTACAGCCTACAACTCTCGGGTCATGGATACCATCTACAGCTTTGACAATTATCACTCCATGTCCGATATGCTTGAGGGTCTGCCTCACGCTCAGAGTACGTCGTCTCCAAGCACACTCGATCCACAGATACTAATGGCTCAATAGTTCACAGCATCATCTTCGGTGATATGGGCCCGGCTACTTCACCCAACGAGCCTCTCTTCTTCCTTCACCACGCCAACGTCGACCGAGTCTGGGCCAAAGTAAGAATACTCTCCATGCTTTTGATCTTCATCGTTACTAATTTTTCTCTAGTGGCAAGGCCGCAACGCTACTCGTCTGGCTGACTACACCGGCTTCAACGACCCCAACAAGTGGAACACTGCTGATATCAATGATAAGATGCCTGTTATGCGTCTGGCTGACGAAGAGCCTGTTGTCAAGGACTACATGGACACTCGTGCTGGCCCTTTGTGCTACACCTACTCATCAATGTAAAGCATTGAATAGTATTAATACCAAATACCATATTGAAGAACAAATATAATTTTCAGCGGCAAGTGACTTGAGAGTTATATACGCAGCAGTAATTGCAAACCATCTGATACTGGTAGTCCCGAAGACTCGACTTCGTAGATGCCACGCCAAGTTATAACAACGTGACTTCAACCCTCAGTGGTCAAACCCTCAACAGTAATCAGGATCACAACGGGAGGGAGCATGGTGACCAGTCCAAGGGCATCGAGGGTTAGTGCCACTTCCTCCAAAAAGAGGACTGCCGATACACTTTGACGAAGTCAAATCCCCATATCCGAAATACTCGTCTGCACATCCGCAGCCAGTGAGACCACTGCTAGGGCAGCTGGAATCACACAACCACCCGCTGTCTTCGCCCTATTAGCGGTGGTATAATTGGGAGCAGAGGGGTAGCTTACAGTTGCATTCGATCCATCCCTGGCTGCAGTATCGCGCAACGACGGGCTCCATGGCCATCATGAATGTAGCGGCTATGATTGCGATCTTCATCGTGATGAACAGGTGCTTGATGGTGGACAAAAGGTGTTTTAAGAAGTGGATACGAGTATGTAGAAATGATAAATGGTTAATGGGATAAAAGTGATAAGCTGAGGAGTTATATAGACCTTATATATGGCTTAATTCAATACTAAGCTGCTTACTATTAGTATAAAGAATAAGGTTTTCGTATAAGCACTATCGTAAATTAGAATAACTTATCGTCTAACTTGTAAACTGTATCATGCTCGTACCGGCTAATATAACCTATATGTGGAGAATTACTAAACCTCTTTTTGTGCCGTTGTGCTGTTGTAGGAAGTTGGTCACTGGAGATCATTATATATTAATATAAATGATGATACTAAGTTATCAGGTCTTTACTAACTTGAGCAATAATTCTTTTTTAATTTATAGATCAACTATTAAAGGGAAATCTAGGGATCTCTGCAAAATCTACCCCATTTTAGAGACAATTATTGTCCCTCAGCATCTAGAGCTTGAAGGTTAACTAGTCTATTAGCCTTTGGCTAAATATCATAATATAATGTGATACATTAGGGTTTCGGTTAATCCTCGCATATCAAAACGCCGGATACAAAATATCCCACCAGTTGCACTTGCATACATAGAAGTAAAACTCCCGAATACAACAACGGCAATTGGAAACTCAGTTTAGAGCCCCACAATCAGGCCCTCCGTATACGGATGTATACTGACTCCGTACCGCACTCGGGTCGGCCTTGTCGTTCGATCCCCACATTCAATATATCAAGTATCTATTCAATGGAGATTTTTAGCTAGACGAAGGAGCGGTCAACGGGCAGAACCGGTTAATCGGCACTAATTGAGGTGTTTGTAGTTCTCTGTGCACGAGACGCAATTATTAGAGACTAGTGCTTCGAGTTTCACCACCTGTCATAAGCCAGCAAGCTGGATACACTTGGTCCTGGATACATCTCTATCTTTCCGCGTCGAATATGACCTTTTGAACCTTCATCGAGTCAAAAAGCTCATACCCTTCCAGAACATCACTTAGCGGCATCACCGTCGCGGTCATGAAACTAGACAGGTTAGTTAAGCCATATAAACTTGTGTGGCAGCTTACTCTAGAAGATGTTGCTTCTTTGCTAGCAGCTTCAAAGAATCCTCAAAGATACCTAGGGTAATCGTTAGACTGTCACTTCTGATGCTCGCGACGTGGACTTACTCCGAACAGGGCATCTGCCCATCTTGATGGTGAGGTTCTTCCCGTAAGCCTGATTCCCGGTCCACGGAATCTCCCCATTGTGTACACCGACGCTGGAGATGATGCCCCATGGCCGAAGAAGCTTGAAGCCCATATCTAGAGCCGAGCTGTGTCCAACAACTTCAATGATCACATCAGCGCCACGGCCGTCACTCAAGTCCTTGACTCGCTTTTCCAGCTCATCTTTCTGCGTGAGGTAATTCCACGGCTCGGCTCCAAGACTCTTGGCGAGCGATAGTCTGGACTCGATACCGTCGACAGCGAGAATGACCTTGGGCTTGTACTCCAGCGCGGCGATTAGCGCACAAATGCCCACTGGTCCGCAACCGATCAGGACGACGACACTGTCCTCGACCTGCTCTTTACTTAGATCCTTCAGACCATTAGATGCAGCATAGCAGCCGGTCGGAAAGATGTCCGCCATCAAGCATAGTTTCAGGTCGTCAATCTCCTCGGGAGCCTTTACGACAGTGCTTTCGGCATACGGAATTCTCACGTATTCAGCCTGTGCTCCATCGAGAGAAACGGTACCAAAGAGAAGACTCTTGTCACATCGCGATGAGAATCCGTGTTTGCAAAAGAAACACTCTCCGCAGCTCACAGTGAAAGGGCTGACGATCGCATCACCGGGTTGAAGCTTGGTGACAGCGGAGCCGACTTCATCAACGACCCCTGTGAATTCGTGGCCCATGATGAAGCCGGTTCCCGAAGGTTGATGCCCGCGGAAGACATGAAGTTCGCTGTGAAGTAGTAAGTATTTGAAAAAATAGTAGTATTTCGTAATTTTAACCGAACCTTCCACACAAGGCTGTATACTTCACTTTGACGATGATGTCGGTCAGATCCTGGATGGTAGGTTTCGGCCGATCCTCAAGGGCAACCTGCTTGACCCCTTTGAAGACGACGGACTTCATGGTAGCTTTGAGTGGCTTGCAAGGGCTTGCAAGGGTACAGAATGTAATCTCTCAAGGTAATTGTGGCTGGAAGAAATACTGTAATAATCTTTTGATGGCTCTTTAGGTAGATCAGATCATGGTTAGGGTAGGCACGAGATGTCTACCCCGCTGTCGTCCCAGGCGGCCGAGGCTCCCGGCTTACCGTTTCTGGACCGGCAACCGCCACTTTCTGTCATAGCTCAGCGACTTCACAAAATTGGGGCAAATCGCAAATACTCAGAAACTCTTTCCTCATATTAGCGACACAGTCAGCTTGCACGATTTTGCTATCTCTGGCCATTAGCTCCCTGATCTCCGCGAAGCCTCATCAAGCTGTACAATTTTTTGTCGCGACCTATCATCTTCGCCGACTCTTTCACGTATCTATCTATCTATCACCCTAGATCTTTTGCTGTGCCCCATATTAGTTCCTCCGTCACAGGCCGGAGAAGCTTCTGCCATGGTTTTCCCGTTAGTGAAGATTGTACATGCAGAGCGACGGAGGGAGCAGCAAACGGTAAGCGTGATAAAATGGAGACATTTTCAGAAAGGTAAGGCTAGGCTCTGTCATATCATCGAGGAGCTGCATTGCTACAGCATTGACAACAGTGGCTTGCGCCATGATATCATAGTTCGGCTTCCAATAGTAGAAGTAGATTTGATCGATCCGCCACAGTAATTCAGACAGAAACATCACTGGGTTATGTGTTCTTTTCAACACATCTTGGGAGAAAGCAGTATGGTCAGGGTGGCTGAACCAGGTCCTTGGTAATTGCGGGGTATGATTACCAACGCCCCATATTCTGAGGGTCTGACCACTTGACTCGATACTGTTGAAGACATCTGCCAAGCCATCTGGCCCTATACGTCCAAGTTGTGAGCTAGATGTGTTATTTACAGTTGAGACCTGTGGCTGAAACCTAAAATCAGCCCAGAGAACTTGAATCAGATCATATCGAACGCTGTGCTCATGCTTTACCGCTTTGTACTTTGTTGGGCTCTAGTCGTCTTGTGGATACAGACCCCCCGCTGCCGCAAGGCTGTTCCTATCTATCCTCTCCAAATAACCTGAAAGCTGAAAGCAGATACTATCAATATTTGCCATGTCATGGGCTACTTGTTGGCAGTCTGGACGCTTCAACAGCCTTGGACTGGACTGCTGATCTCTTACATTAAACCAGGAAGACGGGCCGTGCAGGAATGTAGAGAATTCTCGTACCTAACTACGGTTCCTAAGTGAGCCACAATTTTAGAGTTGGGATTCTCGATCGATAAAGTTTACTAGACTCTTTCCATAGGTTTATGATGTGACAAAGCGCCGGGAATAGCTTAGACTTAATAACATCTACTGCAATCGATCGCTTCAAAAAGACGACACGTCTCAAAGCATTATTATTACAACTCACAGTTCGCAATACCTATCACCCAACATAATGCTTGATACAAGCGCAACATCGGTGGAGCCTTCAGGTCTAGGGCGTACTATGCTCGTGCTCTCAATTGTGTTCATTTTTCTCACAGCAATAGTTGTTATCCTACGCTGTTTTGTTCGTCTTAAATATACAACATTCGGTATAGATGACGGTCTCATGCTTGTAGGTTGGGTAAGTTAACTTATAATTAACACAAGATACAAGACATTAAGATCATCTAGTTACTACATGTCGCTCATGTAGCTGTCAGCATCCAAGCTATTTATTCTGGCTTGGGAAGAAAGGATGCCAGCTTAAATAGCTACCAACAGAGATCCATTCTCAAGGTATTGAGTTTTTTTTAATCTTAAGCTTAATATCAACACAGCTGCTAATTAATAACATCTAGTATACATGGATTGCGGAATTCGTTTATATCTTGTCATTAATATGTCTGAAATGCTCTATATGTATTACCTTCTTACGAATTGCTGTCAAGAGTCTCCACCGCAGGATTATTTGGGGCACAATTATTTTCCTTACAGGCACTCTGCTTTATGCCGTTATTGGGCTGCTGGCTACTTGTCTCCCCATAAGTGCTAATTGGGAAGACTTCGACGCCTGTTCATCAACCTTGAGACTTAGTACAGGCTATGTACTGTCTATCAGTGCAATTGTCTCGGATTGGATATGTTCGATCCTGCCCTTTTTCATACTATACAAGTCAAATATGCAGAAAGCGACAAAGGTTTCTATCATTATTATTCTTGGACTAGCAGTTTTGTAAGTCTCTCTTCTACTCTGCAATTCACAGGTCAAGTACTAAGTTATATGTAGTGCATCTATATTTACACTTATTCGAATACCCTATTATAAGAGTATCACTACTCCCGAGCACTTCTTTTGTTAGTATTCCCATGACTTGTACGCTTTCCAAGTTTTAATATGTTCAGATAATCTCGCATATATATATCTCTGGTCGATGGTAGAAACCAGTGTCGGAACTATTGCTGGCTCCTTGCACGCCATAAGGAAGTTATTCAGCTCTTATTTCCGTTTCGACACCACTACAGGCACTTCTACAGCTTGTGCTGCACCGTTTTCTGGGACCAATCGAGCTGTAATAACATCACAATCAGTGGCACTCGGCGAGAGAAACAAAAATTGGGAGCGGTTTGACGACAATGAAGGTTTATCTGGTCGAAAGATCCATGTTCAGGTGGATCTGGAGATGCAGTCCTTGGAAAGACCCCAGACGCCCCAGGATTTAGAGGCGTCATGTGAGAATCTTGTGCACTTATCCCACGGCTGAAGTCTTATCGCTTCACGGTCTGAGAAGTAAAGAGGAGTAAGTACAGTTGGTCTATTCGACATGTCGATTCGAGTTTGGTATGGACGATCCAGTCAGTGGATGCGGCTTAGCGGGTATAAATAAAAATATCATTCCCGCTATTTCCGATGCCCTGCCGATTCCCGATCCTAACTCCGTCTTCTCGGCATCACTACTACGTATGAGGTATTAACCTATAGTGGCCAAACGTTAGAATCACAGAGATATAAATTCGACGAATACATGAATTAGGAAAGCAAACGCCATATTCGATTCGGTGGCGATCCTCGAAACTCATCATGTCGGCTCAGGAATCTTCTCTCCGTGAGACCAACTGGCACACTCTGGCCAGCTACGTGTCCACGCACAACGACACTTATGCTTTCATCGATCCAGCCAAAGCCGGCTTGACTGGCAAATCCGTCTTAATCACCGGCGCCTCCAAAGGGATTGGCAAGGCGACCGCAATTCGTTTCGCTATGGCAGGCTGTTCGAAAATCATCCTGGCTGCTCGCTCTGACATGGCCGATGTTGAAGTGGCTGCCAAAGATGCCGCGAAGAAGGCAAATCGCCACCAACCAGTTATTCATTCCATAAAGCTGGATATCACGTCAGAGGAGTCGGTGAAAGCAGCAGCTGAGGCTGTCAATGAGATACTGAACGGCAGCCTAGACATTTTGATCAATAATGCCGGCTCTCTTGAGGAGTGGAAGCCCGTCGCCGAGTCTGACCCATCGGAGTGGTGGTGGACTTGGGAGGTCACCATGAAAGGCACTTATCTCTCGGCCCGTTACTTCATCCCACTGCTCCTCAAGTCATCAATCAAAACCATCATCAATATCAGCAGTGTCGGCGCTCAAATCATCGTTCCCGGAGCGTCAGCGTACCAGACGAGCAAGTTCGCTCTTTGTCGTTTCACCGAGTTCATCGACAAGGAGTATTACGAACAGGGATTAGTGGCCATAGCAATTCACCCCGGGGGCATCAAGACTGAGCTAGCTTTGAACATGCCCCCAGCGATGCATTCTCACTTGAATGATACGGTGGAGTTGGCTGCGGATACAATGGTCTGGCTATCTAGTGAGAAGAGGGAGTGGCTGTCGGGAAGATTCATTACGGTCAATTGGGACATGGAGGAACTAGAGAACAAGAAGAAAGAGATCCTTGAAGGAAATCTATTCAAGTTCCGTATGACGATCTGATAGTAATCGTTGGGGCATTCCTCTGACAAGACAGATCAGGGGGCATATAAAGATTATCATAATAAAAGAGAGTGCTTTATGTTAAGCTTTGCGTCTCACCGAAGTCTTCCGTCCCAAGTAGTGCCTGACTGCTAGCATGCTACTCCCCACACTGATAATGACTGTGGCAATGAAGCTATACGGGCCTTGTTTCAACAGCGACAGAGAAATCTGGAAAAAGCTTAACAGGATGGCCAATGATGAAACTTTGCCTGCTTCCTTTGAACAGAGAATCGGGTTGGTATCCTTGTCAGGCGGAAATAAAGGCCATCTCTGAACGCAATTGATCTCCGAATTTTCTGTTATCAAACGCCACAGAAGGTTTGTACCATGAGCTGGCAAATCTAGTTCCTTGAACCAAAAGTCACTATAAAACCTAAAGTTGGGAAAGCCAGGTACGGGTTTTCGCTCCCATATCAAGTCTTCCAATGCGTTGCTGGGATGGCAATCCCAGGGGCGATCCACAAGAAGACAGCGCATCATAGCAAAGCCGATAGAGAAACGGTCGGAGTTCCCCATGCCGAAGAGACTGAAGAGACTGATGATAAGAGCCGACTTGGGAACAGTGGTGCCCGGGAACCACTCCTCGTCTAGCTGGCAGCCCACGACGAGGTCAACATCGTCCGGGTGCTTGTAGAGTTTCTTCAGATTTTGGATGACTTCAGGATCGCTGGAAAATTTACCCCAGGTGTCACGGATCGGAACAGCGACCTCTGGATCCTGATCGTTGTAGGCACGAAAATATTGATTGAAAGTCGGCAACCCTTGCTCTCGTTCATGCACGATACTTGAGACGACAATATCGAAGGGGCGCCCGCGATAGAGTCCAGCGCTTCTGAAACTCTCGTCTACTCCAGACTTGAAGTTAGGAATGTGTGACGAAAGAGCCCCAGCAAGAATCCTCTCCAGGCCAACGTTGAGAAACCCGGTGCTATTGAAGCTTGTGTTAAACAGATTCTGCTCCCATAGCGTCTTATTATTCTGGTCCTTGATTGGGAAACTTGGAACTATGAACTCATGAAAGCGATAGACAACGGCCATCTCTGCAGAGACCGTCATTGGCTTTCCATTCTTAGTGACAAGCGGCCACGGATACGTGTTAGCAGGGTTGATCTCCAATGCGTTCTCACCAAACATCTGGCGGTAAAGTGGAAATCCGTCATCTCTTGGCCATGGCATATCCTCCGTCCAGTAGGCCATTTGGTACGCGTTGGCGATTAATGCATGTTTTGCGGACATGATGAGTCGCACCGTCTGATAGAGCTGTTCATCGTCCCAGGTCGGTTTCTGTTTCCTAAGAATGTTGCAGAGCCTATTATGCTCTCGAAGTAGCAAGGTGTGGATACCAAGCAGCAACCAGTCCTCGTTAGTACGGGGATCACCTCCGGCAAATAGTTCTTCTGGTTCTACACCAGGACGCGTGTTAGTCGGTACGCCCATGGTGTTAAAGGGAAGGTAAGACGCTTTTGATCTAGTGCCAGGGGACTGGAATTCTTGCGTGAGAAGTTTACCATCAACTTTGGATCGTAGCCGGTGTGCTATATCCGAAGTGCTTCCATATAGAGACGATATATCAAGCCATGTTGTCGCCATGTTTACGTTTTCCCGAGGGTTGCTTCTTGATGTTCCCGTCCCAAGCATTGACGCTGTTCTTGAAACCCTGAGTGTAGTGTTGAGGGGAAAGATCTCTTCATCCTTTGGCATAGGGACTTCGATAAACTCATCAATAGAGTCCTGGCTATAAGTAACGTCATGCATAATGAACTGGATAAATCAGGACAGAGAACCGAGACCTCATGGATGAAACAATCTCACCTCGATGAGCCCCAGAAGGAGAGGCGTATGATCATAATAAATCTTCTTTTTCCTCTTAAAGAATGCATTGCTAACAGCTCGTGGGTTGGGACCTTCTCGTGGCATGGATATACCATTGGCGTAAGAGTACTGTTGGTAATCGCGTGGTCTGGTCGATCCAATTGAGCCTTCGCCCGATTCACCTTTCTTTAGCCAATTACAGTGCCCTTCATATGTTCGGAACCACCAAGTCGATTTGTTACGGAGGCAATCCGGTTCTAGTTCATAGTTCAGATTTCTGAAAAGCAGGCTGGCCTCGATCTCTGGATCATTCTCATGACCTAGGTTTGGGACTTGCGGGCCAATGATAAGTTGTTGTGGCGTGGCAATCTGGCCAGATAGATCCTTGATTGAGGTAACATTGTCCGAGATGGAGCCGTCTTCGAAAACGTCTTGCAACTGGTAGTTATCTTTCTTGCTTACAAGGTCACCAAGCCATTGAATGAAGTAGTCAGAAGGCTGTCCGAAGGACTCTGGCGATGGGTGACGAGACGGATTCGTGACGAAGCCAGCATCATGATAGCCATAGAAGCGGGTGTATGGCCACACTTCACCGTTTGCAAAAGTTATAGCACTAACAAGGACTACCAGGAAGTGGTTTCGCATGCTGTTGCAATGTTACACTCAGCAGGCAGGAGGGCGACTGGGATAAGATGAGGGGTAAATACGTTCATACCCTAAAGTAAGAAGCTAAGAGTTGAGCTGAGACACTAACATCACTACTTCTACTTTTGTGAGACCTACAACCAATGACTAAGCTGTTAGCATAAAGCGTAATATTCCAAGTTCTGTCCATGACACCGTTCAACATTAGCTAGATAAGCAAGACACGGCAATTGCCAGATTTCGCTCACGGCGCTTATTTATAATGCGTGCCTTCTCCTCATCTTCCCTCCACTTGTCCCTGTGCGCTTTGCAAATTTGCCTTGGTGTGTTTCCCTCTGCATTCGGCAGGTCCATGTGTTCAATTCCTCCAGCTTTCGTCAGAGTTGCAAGAACCCCGTTTTGTAACTCAACCCTCTGCGCCGGACCTGGAGTAAATACATAGCCAGAAGCGGCTATATGGACAATCGTCTCGTTTTTCAAATTGCCAATAGTAGCATCAGCGCCCTCTTTAATAAGAAAATCTATTGCGTCATGATTATCCAGTCTTTGAACAGCAATATGTAGAGGGGTATATCCAGCATGATCAATATCGTTGATCTTTGCGCCATGGGCAACCAGGAGAGACAACATCTGCTTGTCGATTGTCCCATTTGCAATGGCGAAGACCTTGTGTAGCGGCGTTTCTCCCTGATTGTTACGTATGCTTGCTTCTGCACCTTTTCCGCAAAGGGTTTCAAAGACTGGCATAAAGACTCGTCCGTTTCCAGAGAAGTAGAAAGCAGCATAGTGCAAGGCCGTATTCCCTACAATATCTCGAATATTGACCATCGCAGGGTCTATATCCAAAATAAGATCAATATTTGTTTTGATATTCTGTGCCCTTTCTTGTAAACCAGGGCTGAACAGGCTATTCCGTGTAGCCCAGTGAAGAGGGGTGCTCCCTCAACTATCACAAGAGGATACCGTTTCTAAGGCACTGGCTGCGTTCCTATGATGGGCGAGCAGAGGCTCAAAGGCAACGAAATTACTGCGAAAAGAATCCATGTGAAGTGCATTGACGTTGTCGACAACATGTCCTAGCTCGTCGTACAGCCGTAGTACAAGGGAGTATTTCGTGAACCGGGCCTGGACATCGGCGCCACCCCTAACGAGTCTCTCAGTCATCTTAGAGCCTGCCCACTCTGATGTCATTGGTAGAATCGTTTTGGGTTTCCATGGCGAGTATTGGAAACCACGTCCGTAGGACAGGCACCCCAATCCAGTAATAAATCTATCATTTTGATTGAGGAAAAGTTGAGGCTTTTCATAAATAAACACTTAGCAGTAAACAGTTGGGATTAGAACTTCGACAATATTAGGCATGGGATATCAGCACATCGATCATGCTCCATTGTATTGTACGTAATTTGAGCTCGGGCTGTGACTCTTCGCCGGACCTGACCCGCTTCACTGCATTGGTTATGACCCCACTACTTGAAGCTCGAATCTTGGCCGATTTTACATAAGTATCTCCTACGCCCAACACATACTGTAGTCTCCAATCAACACTTTTCTTGTTCTTCATCTAATACAATCATCCCTGACTATGTCTTCGTCTATCCAGACGAAAAATTCGTCGCCCTACTGTCGTTTCACTAAGGACCCAAACGCTGAATTTGAAAGTCAAGGACTTGAGGGACCTTGGCCAGTCCCCATGACGATGCTCCATACAGATGGTTCAGTTCTATATGAAGATCCAAGCTTTAACCTTCTGCATACGATAATTGAAGAGAACAACACGAAGGCTCTTCAACAATACCTCACGATTGCACCTTGGGCTGTCACGATAGAGCAGGTCTTCACCAACGATCTCTGGGCCGTCCCAGATAGGTTTGAGTATTCAGACTGGGGCGGCTCTTATGGTGGTACAGACATGAACTGTTTCCAGTGGGCAGCCCAGCAAGGAGGCCTTGGTGTACTCAAAATCCTTCTGGACCATGTTACGAAGGGGAAGGATCCCGAGCGACAAATTCGATTCGACTCCGGAAGTTTCCTATTATTAAACGACGCTGCCCAATGGAGTCAGGTTAAAATGGTCCGATTCCTACTCGATAACCACCCACGGTATGCCTGCATCCATGAGCGCGATACAAGCGGTCAAACTGCGTTAATATCAGCTGCTTCTCCCTGTTATCTCGAATATGCTTCTGATCCACTCGAGAGAGGACTTCGGTCTAAGGAAAGCGAAGCAGTCATGAATTTGCTATTAGATCGAGGTGCCTGCGCGACTGATGCCTTTGTACCAGATTATGAGGAGGAAATACAGGACACAGTCCTGACTTTGGCCGCCGAATGGGCAGGTTCACAATTGATCAAGAGACTTATCGATGGTGGCGCCGATATCTACGCCAAGGTGCAAAGAGGCCCATGGGATACGAATTTTTGGAATCTGCATGATCGCACTTTCGAAGTAAATGCACTATACGTTGCCTGCACCAAAGGAAACTTCGAGGCTGTGAAGACTCTTATTGATTGCCGAGGCCTCGAGATGGATATATTAGACATCCTGTGGCAGCGAGACACTCGTGGTAGCCTTCCTCTCCACTGGGTGACTCAAAGCGACCTGCCAAGAGGGGACTCAATCGCGGAAGACAAAGCACAGAACATTGCGAATATCATTAAACTACTCTTGGATCTGGACCCAACCACGATCAATGTCCCAGATAACGATGGAAATACACCTTTACACTACGCCAGCCGGTCAAGGAGTCGACACAATAAGATGTACACACTCATTTTCCAACTCCTGTGCGATAGGGGCGGCGATGCTTGCATGCGGAATGCAGAAGGCCAAACGCCTCTGCACACCGTACTTCATCTTGAAGATGGAAGTAGAGATTTCTACAGTAGTGGGGGTAGAACTCCCGTTGACACAGTTACAGTATCAACTTTACTCGCCCACGGCGCGTCTTCGGCTGACATCGACATCGCGGGCAATACGCCATTACATATTGCAGCGGCAAACCTCGAATGGGCCGATGCAGTTTCGTTGCTTCTGGTGCACGGTGCTGACCCTGCAATACAAAACTTGAGAGGCCAGACAGCTCTTCATCGGGCTGCTGGTGGCACGTATTGGGGACGTAGTCCGATGTGCAAAGCGCCGGAAAGAATTAGGGCACAGGAGGATATGTTGTCGAGACTGGTCAAGGTTGGAGGAGTGGAGTTGATGGATTTGGTGGACTCGGAGGGAGTGAACCCAAGAAAGATTTGTCATAAGACGAGGCAGGGATGGATAGAGCTCGACGGCCCCCCAAAGCGTAATGGAACTGGGAGGGGGCGAGGAAGAGCACCTAAAATGCATAAGATGTAGATCATCCAGATTCATTGGACTTGGAAATGACTATACAGGCTACTAAAGTTTGACTGCAAGGAGAGCAGAGGTCTATCGCACTTTCATTAAATCATCTCCTAGTAGTCATGTTGATCCTTGACCATATTGTGCCATTCCTTGACGATTGGTAGACTGTTGTACAAAATATAAGCCCTGTTGCCTTAGGCCCCTAGTGTAGGGTCCTTACATTTTGTAGGGCTTTTGGCACAGTGGTTTTGTTTGACATAAACAGTGTCGGGAAATCTATAGTCCGGGTCCACCCAGCCCTGATTATGTTAGCGAGGATTGAAGTTAACCAACTCAAATTGGTCTCGCCTAAGACATATTATCTTAGCCATTCCAAGGTCTCTTAAGACCCCCTTCTGGAGATCACATCGGTTAAATTAGCTGGTCGACAACTCATCAATCTACAACACTTCAAGCAATCCAACCTTTGCCCGACAATATCTTCATACTCAAGTCGTGTCAAGATGTCTGACATTATCAAAAATATGATACGGGAGGTTTGGCAGATCCGGCGTGGGACCAAGCTGGAACCGGGCGGAAGGCAGAACCCCGACAATTTCCACCACTACCGCAAGTGGGGTTTCACTATCTACCGTACCTACTATGGTAAAGAGTCCGACAAGCATTGGCATGCGCTGCTCTACTCCTTAAGGCATCAGACTAAGCTAGCCTTTGGAGCATTTGAGGAAGAGGAGGACATAGACGAAGCTGATATGCGACGAGTTCAGGGGTTGTTTTCCCTGGATGTCCGTGAGGAACCCTTACTATTGGAAGGGCTTGGCGTTCGAGGCCTTCGAGAGTTCTGCAACGCCGAAAAGCTCAAAGAGTCCGAAATTAAAGAGACCGGGCACCGCGCGAGCACAAGGCCACACGAGAGTCGAGCTATGGCAGATTATCTGTTTAATTTTGTTTTGCTCGCCGATGAAGCTGTTTTGAAGGATATAGAGAAAGGGGATTTCGTTGTCAAGGCCATCTCGTTGTCGTGGGATGGTTACTCGGGATGGGGATGGATGAGAATCCCAACAGGCTATCTGTTGGAGTTGTGGATATTTCTGATGTGGAATAAACACCGGACGGAGTCTTGTCTTCGCTGCCACGGACCCGAAGAAGATCTTGTGGAGAGTATCTGGCCTGGGGATATGGCACTGTTGGACACAGGAAGATGTTCGGAAATTCGCGATTGGCCTTACTATAGTGGCCAGAAGGATGACATGTGGTAAGGGAGAATGAAAATTTGTAACCCGGAATGTTCGTCAAGATGCAAGAACACTCAGTCTATCTCGACAAAAGAATACGTAATAAATCTACCCAACGGCGGATCTCCTCTTGCCAGTACACCCGGGCCCAATGTAGAAGAATACAACCCGCATCAAGTCCCTCCCATCTCCTCATTCTCATCTTCGCTGTCATCTTCAGTAATAGGACTGTTGAAAGCCGGAAAGCCAGAAGTGTCGATCCTCGGCAGAGTGCCATCTCTCAAATCCTGAAACTGCGACATAATAGCGCGTATTTGCGCCGCGTCGCCATCCTCGAGACTATTAGCTATTTCGTTAATCTGATCGATTATCTTCGAAATGTTGCCCTTGAACGTCCTGACAACCTTCTCAAAGTGATCCGCAATCCACTCGAGCCAGTAGTTTGCGATCTGGACCCTGGCGCCAGGATGCTTCTCGTTGTAGACATTCTCGGCAAACTTGAATTGCACATAGACGTCCTTGACGATCTTGTTTAATCTGGTGCGAGTTTCATCCAGATTCATATACCCAAACAAACTGAACGTTGCACGGATTCGCTTAATCACCACTCTGCAATCCTGCTTCCATTTCTTTCTCTCCTTGTTGCCCCTTGTTATATACCCTTTTATACTGCTTTTAGAGGGTCTTTGTTGGTTTTGAAACACCTAGCAGAGCCAGTAAGTCAGCCTATAATCTGGGGAAGCGAGGCAACAAAGGGAAAAGGCTTTTGAGATGAAAGAAGGGAGACGGTAAGGATGAAAATGAGACAGTAATGGGACTTATTAGGGGTGACATACGTAATTCTTGGCCTGGTTGATTTCCTCGTCAACGAGCATAAATACCTTGTAGTTATCCGTACTACCTAAACACTCATACGCGCGACTAAGGATATAATTCTGCTCAGTGTTACCGCCAGGGAGTCTAGGTACGTTTGGCTCCAATGTCAAGTCAAGCCTTTCCATCACGGCCCAAAACTGCATGGGAACGGCACCGTAGGTAGACGGCACGCCAGACGGGAGCCTGCAAGTTGCTGTTAACAAATAATCCTAGGTATATAAGTTAGAGATTATATCATACAGTCCAAGGCACGAAGTTTCGATAAAGGCCTCGTAAATGTTCTTGTCGAGGACATGTTCGACTATTTTCATAGGTTAGAAGCGAAATCGGAGGGGAAGCTTTGCGCATGCTACGTACGGTTCACTAAGATCCTCCCAATCTGGCTGTATTTTGTCAACAGTACAGCGGGATTGTCGCACCACTTCCGGTCACGTACAACCACCGTGTTTTCAAGTAGCACATTCCCCTCGCTAAGTGTAGTGATCTGAGGATGCTGCTTGTGTAAGTCAAGGATTAGAGTCTAGTAGCATTCATAAAACTTACTGGAGGGACTCGAGCCTGAAACACCTCGTAGTCTCCATCAGGGTCCTGGATTTTGATATCACTGACATCCCGCGTTAATAGCAAGCGAGTACTGAGGTGTTGATGAAGGTGATGATGGCTCGAATGAGAAAAATGGTTCGAATGACGGCCAAACAAGTTGACAAGCCGGCGTTTGTTGTCGGCGTCACCGACATCATCTGCCTCGCCACAATTTCCGTCGGAATAACACAGAGACTGCTCTGTACAGTTGAGAAGTAAAGCATCAGAATCATTGTCACCAGACAAGTAGGCTTCAATCAGCGCAGCCCAGTAGCTGGGATAGCACAGCACCTTACGAGCGAACGCAGAAGGGCCCTCCCAGTCCAGTCGCCAGTTTTCTCGGATGTATCTAGACATATAGGTAGTCTGCAGCCAATAATAGCGGTCCCGAATAGCGTTGTTCCAAATGTCGCGAAACTCAGCTATCATGACTTGACTGCCTATGAGGCCAAGAATATCGGTAAGTAACTCCTGAACGGTCATTCCCCCAGGCTTGTCAGCTCGTACAGCGAGCTCAGTAGACGAAGACAACAGATCGCGCTTACTAAAAACCTTGGAGGGGTTAGGGCAGTACTCATCCTCGATCCAGTCGGCCATGGCCTCCTTGTAAGCCGCTAGCTTCTCGTTGGGTTTCCAAACCTCGTCGTTATAGTCTGTCTTACAACATGTGGCTTGTCCGCCAACATCGAAGTTGGAACATGGCGGGTTTGGCCAGTCAATGGCGACACGGACGCGATCGCTGGGGCATCCACTGCGACAGACGTCATCGGGCTGGCCAGCAATCTTTGGACCAACGTCGCGATAAGTCTTGCAATCTTGGAAGCGAAGGCCAGGCTTCTGGCTGCAGCAGTAGTTACGCTCCTGGAACCCGATAGTGTCGTGTCCAAGACTGTTCTTCCGAGCCTTGCATTGCAGACCGCCTGATCCTGCTGCCGAACTGGCAATTGCCCAACTGTCGTCGTTGTCTCCGCATTTGGGGTCGGTATCGCAGTCTGGGTACTCGTCCCACCTACAGGTCTCATAAACCTTCATGCTGTTGCTGTTCGTTTTGCAACACGCCGTCTGTACCATTGGAGGATGGTCGCAGTAGATCTGGTTGCTGCCGATCTCAACCATGTCGCTAGGACAGCTTGTTACCTTCTGACAAGCACCGTTGCCATGCCCGTACCACCCACATTGAGGGATATCTTGATCAGGTGGACAGCAGAAAGCATGTTGGCCATCGCCACCACAGCCTGTCTCATCATGCATCAGTTCGTTTTTCCGAGCATGCTCGTCGAGGCGGCCAACATGTACCCAGCCCTTGGGGCATGGTTCTTTGCAGTTTGACCATCGACACTGCTCGAAAGGCTTCTTCAACCAATCGCCAGTTTTCTCGTCGTCATCAAGAGAACCAGTCGACCATTCGCGGCCGAGTATGCTGGCTAAGGCCTTGTTGAACCTGGCATCTTTGGTGTCATGGCTGATTGCCCATACCATAACACCGCCAAGGCACCTCTCACCCGCTCGGTCAACCTTCATCTGAAGGGTCTGTTCGTCATCATATGACACCCACTGCTTACCCCATTTCGCCACCTGGACGGCCGCCTCTTTGTAGAACTTTGGCTTTAGGCTGCGCTTCTTTATCTCGTTATAGATCTCCGAATTAAGCAAAATGCCCTTTTCTCGGCTGCAAGAGCCTGAGTTGGCGGGCCCATTGAATAGACAGCCTGGCTCTGTGCACGCGGCTGAGCTGGCGGTAAAGGCACGACCATAGAACCCTAGGCCCATGACAACTTTGCTCGGGCTGATGTCGTTGCGCCAAAGAAGATCCAGTGCTAAATCAATCTCGGTCAAGTTGGTGTGGGCATTGAGATAGGGCTTGGTCCAGTTGACGTTTTGGTCCCAGGCGCCGTGAAGATCGTAGGACATGATGTTGAAGAAGTCAACCGTTGGTTCCTGGGGATAGTTAGTTGAGTTTTCCTATCTATGACAGAGATATGCTTACCAGCTTCTTTATATCAAAGTACTGTAAGTACCAGTAGGACGCAGGGAGCGTGATAGTTAAGCCTTTGTTGCCTGAATCCATCATCCCCTTTAAAGAGGCCATGAACTTGGGAAAGTTCTTGTAATCGTAATCCTTACCGCCACGCTTGTCGTCAACAGGATACTCCCAATCCAAGTCCAACCCGTCAAAATTGTAGGTTGACATGAAAGCCTGGACTGAGCTAAAGAACGACTTTTGGCGTGCTGCGGATCCAGCCAGATCGGAGAAAATGCTGGCTGTAGGGCCGGGATCATTAAATGTCCACCCACCAATAGCAAGATAGATTTTGAGGTTCTTGTCTTTCTTCTTGAGTAGCATTAGTCTCTCATACATTGCCTTATCCTCTGGTGCGTTGGCTTCTAGTGCGAATGTGTTTGGACTGATGGTACCAAATGCGAAGTTGATATGCGTATACAGGCCGATAGGGATCTGTTCAGGATTGAATATTTCACAAGGTCGGTCTTTAGCCCATCCTTCAAAGTAGCCGACGACGCGTTTCATGTCGCCGCCCTTCTTACAGCTTGGACGCTTGACTGTCTTGCTTCCGCAGAAGTCTTTGGTAGTCTGTTGATCTTCCATCAGCGTATCATTCATCACGGTATTGTAAGCGTACTCACACCGCAGTATCCATGCTTGGAGCAACAGACATTGAGAGGGCACTTATCGTTCTTGGCCCAACTGCTTCCAAAACCGGGATTGCACTCAGACTTTCGACCACAATCAGAACGACAAACGGATTTCCCACAATCTTGATGCAGTCAGTCACTAGTGATGAGGTTAAGGATGTTAGTATACTTACAATCAGGGCCAAAGCCACAGTTACCAGACTTGTTACAGCATCCCTGCTCACATCGCTTGGTAGCGCTGCACGTCGTGCTGTCAGCCGCTACGTATAGGCATAGCAGCAGCACAACGAAAGCCCAGGAGCGGAATCGCATAGTAGGGAACAGACCCGAGACAGTAGCTTCGAAAGAATACTCAAATCACAACGGATTGGTGTCAATGAATCAAAAGAATGCGTTGTCAGAACGTTGAATGAGAGTTTGGATGAGACAGCTTGCACTTGTTAGAGATGAGTTCAAGTCATGGCTAGTTGGCTTGGGTATACTTCAACCAGACACAGATACCTGGTACCCCTCGGCCCAGAGTTTAGTCCATGACTTGCCCTAGCGGTAGAAAACGGCCGCTTTCCAAGAGATCCGCTCTGCGCTCTGGCTCCCTCGGCAAGAGGTCTAAGAAAAACAAGCAGAAACTGTAGATCAGGTCCACGACCAAGGGTCAAGGGTCCAAAGACCCATCACTACAAGGGCTGACTCGCCGGTGAGCAGAGAAAATTAAAATTTCCACGATCCTGGGGATCCTGGGCCGGGCATCTCCTCCGGCCCGTCTCACCGCGTCGACCTTTTCGCCAACAAAAGATTGCATCAGGGTGGGGATTGATCAGGAACAAAGTGGGATTGGTTTATTGTGGCTCCGGTTTTGCTAGAACCAACAGCTTCGGGTGCCTGCAAGTAACAATCTTCTCAGAGTTGGACACAGACACAGCTCCACCTGTTGGTTCTGCAAAAACGTAAAATCCCTGGTCTTGGCACTCACATGATGGAAAAAATCGCGCGTCGGTTCTTCGCGGTTTTCTTTTTCGACCGAATAACCCACACAGACTCCCTGGGCGCTGTCTAGCTTCGTGCAAAAGGTCTCGTATCATGACCACTTTGTCATTGACCAACGCGAGATCCGTCGAGACGGTGGAGGTTTGGTTCTTTTGCGCCCGATACCCCTGCTGCAGTTGATAATTGGTTCGTGGCTTGGACGCGACCGAGAACTGCTGTTGATCGGCGCGAGCGCCTCGACTTGCTTCATGGTCTAGCTTGAATCCGTCCCTGCTGGACCTCGTTTGTCTATCTAGCTGTTTGCCCGCTCCATCCCCTCACTCACTCATTGTCAAGTCCGCCGAATCATCAAAGACCAACAATGGTTACCTTTCACCATCTTGCTTCCCTGCTGGGTCTGTCCTTTGGCGTCAGTGCCGCGTTCAGTATTTACAATGCCACTGATCTCGAGAGCAAAAGTGTCGGCGATGCGTGTGTCAAGGCCTTGTCGGCAAACATTACTTGTCCAACGTATATACGCGGCTTCATGGCGCCGCGCATCCATGGGTCACTTGGAAACTTGACTTTAGCGAATGAAATCTGCACCGGAACTTGCTCTGCATCTCTTAGAAGCTGGTTCAACACCGTCGTCAGCGCGTGCGGAGATGAAGATTACGGAGATGGTTTCCCCCAACGCTACGGCGGATACATCTGGGCTGGCTGGAACGAGACTTGCATCAAGGATCCCAAGACCAAGAAATACTGCGTCGGTAAGTGTCACTTATGTACTCGCAACAGAACATCACTAAGGTTGCTTTTTTCCAGATGTTATCGCCAACTTTACCGAGGTCAAAGAAGGCGAGGAAATGCCCCGCGACGAGCTCTGCACCGTCTGCTACCAACGTCGACTTGCGGTGATGCAGTCATCCTCATACTCGGTTTACAACCACTATTACCAGTCCCAGCTGGAGAAGGTCTACAAGACATGTGGTGGCTCTGGCCCAACTGAGCTCCCCCCGCCTCAAAAAGTCGAAGATACAGCCGATTTCTGCCTGACCAACAAGTACTACACCACAAAGGAAGGCGATTCGTGCGACTCGATAGCCAAGGCCAACCCAGGCGTCGCTGGCGTGTTCTTGTATATGGGAAATCAGGAACTCATTGGAGACTGTCGCAACATTCCCGCAGGCATCAAGCTCTGTCTCCCGACAACGTGCCCAACGTACGTGGTACAGCCGGGTGACACGTGCTGGTCAATCGAGCGAGCGCAAGGTCTTGACATAGACGACGTCGAGTACTTCAACTCGTGGATCAACGTTGACTGCAGCAACCTTCAAAAGGCTACTGACTTCTACGGAAAGAGCATTTGTATTGGAGCTTTTGGTTCTAAGCAGGCCGGCTCCCGGATCAGGTATCAGGACAAGGACGTCGCTAGTCCCAAACTCCAAATCAAGTTCAGCAGCGCCAACGGGCCTGTATTCAAGCCAAAAGCCCCCGAGGAATGATATTCGGCAAGGACTGGAAACCGTCAACAATGCCTTGAAGTCTTAGACAAGCCTTTGCCAATCACTGGTTGGAATTCCGTCGTATCCGTTATCATTCGCCAGATTGTCTCCATATAACAATAGCATAGTTAACTTGAAGTACCGGATTTGATAACTCCACATGAGATATTAATAAGCGCTGCTTACTTACGTATCAATTGCTAAAAACTGAACCTTGGTTCTGCGGGCCGGCTGCTGAGCTCTTCCTGAGATTGTCGTTTGGGTATCTTTACTCCGTAGTGATCTGCCAATAAACGCAATGCGACGACAATCTACTGTGCAAGGGACACTGCACTAGCTGATCCTCTGCGAGTCAGGGGTCCCAACCGACGCGGATCATGCCTAAATCACAAAGGAGAGTAATTTAACCTCAGCACTCGGTGGTATTCTGGGCTGCCTGATCGGTATCTAGTGCAATAACAACCAACGGTTAGTGGGGAAAATAAAACTCCGGAATCATCCCACCGTCCCACGTTTAGCACAGGACAGGGGACTGATCCTTACCGTTTTTTAGTGCTTGTTCGGCAACGCCGCCAACAAACAGTGCCAACTCTAAATGTCACGACAAGAGTCTTATGCCGACTTGGCAAACCCACTTAGTCTAAACTACTGCCTAACGATGACCTAAACGTGCCAACCAACAGTCCCATTTCTGGAGCACCTAAAAGCGTAGTCACAAAATTCCATTGCGGAACCCAGAATTGACTCAAGAAGCTTATCAAGACAAAGGATTATACTTGGGCTCAGTTGTCCTTGTTTGGGAAGACTGTTCGCTGTCGGCATCGAGATGTTTCTACTCCCAGGACCTTCTCCATCATACTGGTCACACCGTCTCACGCATCCCTCCGCCGTCGATGTTGCCGAAAGCTACTATACATATGCGAGAAAGAGATGCATCTGAACTGAGTACCTGCCGAGGTAATTTTGTGAAGTCGGGGCGGACCAAGTGGGCACAATAGGCCTTGTGGGATTTACCTTGCATGAAAAGGCCCAAGCCTCTAAATCCCTTGCTAAGCAGGGGGCCCTATCATCTGACCCCGCTGTTGGTAAAGACGGAACGTTACTCCTCGAGGGAAGAACTCCACCAAACATGACTTCATGGTGTTCATGTGTGGGTCCCATGGTGTCAGGACGGGCGAACAAACGATCTGACCGAAACCTCAGCTACCGTATGCCGAGTGCGGAGACGACTTATCCATGTGGTTTGTACGGTTACATTCGGAATACGAGCAGGTTTGCTTCTCGTACAAACTACACGGATCCATAACAAAGTCAAGCTCGGTTGCAAAAAATGGATAGCCCGTGTCTGTTGGCTCACTTGACTTTTGCCAACGCCCCATCTACCTGAATTGGCAAGTCTCCATCGAAAAAACACAGCATGAGGGAACGGTTGCCAGAGTACTGAGTCTGCGAACCGGTCCTGCAAGTACAACGCAGATAGCCCGTATTTAATTGCCAGACACATTCTCAAGTTCAATTACCCCTCGTGTCATCACCGTCTGTTAACCTTTGATCAAAATCTCTTCGCAGAGACCTGGCGATCGTTTCACAATGCGCTTCTCTTTTATTGCCATCCAGGGCCTATTGTCCACTAGTGTCATTGCAGCAAAAAGCAAGAAGAATCGTCGACAGGTCAATCCTGGTGCACCTACCGACCCGGGTATCACACCAGACTGTACCTTCTACGATACCTGGGTGGATGGTACAGACTGTTCTTCATGGATCGAGGACTGGGCCATCACCCCCAAGCAATTTACACAATATGTAAGACTCTATCTTATCCTTCGGAGCTTTAGTGACTAATCAGTTGTCTATCATGTTCAGAATCCAACCGTCAAGGAAGACTGCACTGGTATCCAGGACGGTCACTCCTACTGTGTCGAGGTCAACCATGGCAGGCCTGTTGACCCAGAAAAGCCCAAGGTGACCTCGACTAAGGAATCCGAGCCTGAACCCACTAAGGACTTAAAGCCCAGCCCTACTCAAGATGGGCTGATCGAAAGTTGCACTTCGTTCTACATGGCCAAGAAGGGTGACACTTGCGACAAGATCATCTCTCAGTACAAGACATTTGACTTTGATGACTTCTTCAAGTGGAACCCAGCCGTTGACAAGGACTGCAGCGGTATCTGGGCCAATACCTGGTATTGCGTTGGTGTTCCAGGAACACCAACTAGCCCTCCGACAAAGACCATTGTGTCTACAACCAAGCCCACAGGCGTGCCCAAGCCGACTCAGACACAAGAGGGACTCATCGAAAGCTGTTCATCATTTCACATGGCTGTCAAGGGCGACACTTGCGCTAAGATCGTGTCGAAGTTCGGTACCTTTGACTTTGACACTTTCTACAAGTGGAATCCCGCGGTCGGCAAGGACTGCAGTGGCATTTGGGCAAGTTACTACTACTGCGTGGGCGTTCCTGGTTCCCCCACTGTCAAACCTTCAGCCACTACGCCGAAGCCGACAGCGACTGGTGGTATCGAGACTCCCTCTCCCATTCAAGAGGGGTTGGTGAAGAACTGCAACAAGTTTCACCAGGTTACATCGACCAACACTTGCTCTTCCATTGAGTCATCCTACAAGCTGCCGCTCTCCCAGTTCCTTGCGTGGAACCCCGCTGTTGGCAAAGACTGCAGTTCTCTCTGGAAAGGCTACTGGGTCTGCGTCAGTGTTGTAGGGTACAAGCCAGCCACTACAACAACAGCCAAACCCACTACGACCAAGCCTGCAAATGGTATTGCAACTCCTTCACCTATCCAAGACGGCATGGTCAAGAACTGTGAGAAGTTCCACCAGATCAAGTCCACCACTACCTGCACCTCCATCGAAAGCTACTACAACCTCCCGCTCTCAACCTTTCTCTCGTGGAATCCCGCTGTCGGTAAGGACTGCACTTCGCTTCTTGTCAACTACTGGGTCTGCGTTGCAACTGTCGGATGGAAGCCACCAACAAAGACGACCACGAAGGCCGCCACGACAACCAAGGGCTCTTCCAACGGAATCAAGACGCCTCCTCCTGTGCAGGCTGGCATGGTCAGCAACTGCAACAAGTTTCACACGGTGAAGAAGACTACAACTTGTGCTTCCATCCAGGACTATTACAAGATTTCCTTGGCAGATTTCGTCAAGTGGAATCCTGCTGTTGGGAAGGACTGTAAGGGATTATGGGCTGACTACAACGTTTGCGTTGGGGTCATTGGTGGAACACCGACCAAGCCGGGTAACGGGGTTGAGACGCCTTCGCCGATCCAGACTGGATTGGTTAGCAACTGCAAGAAGTTTCACCAGGTCCAGTCGACAACAACCTGTGCGTCTATTCAGAAGTACTACAGCATTTCTCTCGCGCAGCTGGTGAAGTGGAATCCGGCGATTGGCTCTAAATGCACAGCCCTCTGGGCCAAGTATTGGGTTTGTGTAGGTGTATGAGTGATCCAATGAGTACAGCTACAGTTATAACAAAGGAATGTGCCCCCGACAAAGTCTTGAATAGATGTAACGTGAAATGCAATGCAAAGCCTGTTCCGTGTAATATCTTTGTAAGAGCCATGCCCCTATGTCTTTCAATACTACTATCAATATCAGCACTATTTAATCCTTCATTTCTC
The DNA here is from genome assembly GCA_013364945.1 of Fusarium tupiense. Lineage (NCBI taxonomy): Eukaryota > Fungi > Ascomycota > Sordariomycetes > Hypocreales > Nectriaceae > Fusarium > Fusarium tupiense. The sequence continues at coordinate 108,884 of JABEEO010000084.1, forward strand.
TGATATTTTATTCTATAGTAGCTTGAGCTTCGGCCCTGACTCTTGGCCGAACCATTAGGCTTTGTGATCAGTCTCGTCTCCACTAACTCCACTGATTGGTACCTATCAGCCTATATAAAGACGCAACCATGAATCCGTGCAGGCTGCAAATCCCACTCAATCCCTCTTTATTCATTCTCATCCCAGGCCATCCCTTAACGAAAATGGCATCTCCACTCATTCGCCACGATGAATCACCTTATCAAGAATTTGTTCAGAACACAAACGACGACCATTGTGAAACCGGAGATGTATCTCGGACGCCAATGACAATGATCGATCGAGACGGGTCTGTTCTATGCGAGACCGAAGACTTTCGCCTTTTATACCAAATAGTTCTCCAAAACGACACCCTCGCCCTCGAGCAATATTTGACTGTCGCGCCTTGGGCCATGGACAACATGAGCGCGTTAGACAAGACGCCCCGTGAAGGCAATGATTACATCTTGCTCGCCGCCCAGAATGGAAATCTCGACGTTCTCCAAATGCTTCTAGATCGCTACAGGAGAAGCCAAACATCTACTGATGAGATCCGATTCTTAAAGAGAGGATACCAACTGCTGAATGAGGCCGCGAGAAGGGCTCACGTTGAGATAGTGCAATTCTTACTTGACAGCCAGCCGTTATATGCTGGAATCCACGACCGTGATGGCAAAGGCTATACTGCACTAGGATCGGCTGCCGATATTTACTCCGTCAGATATACCGACCCGGCCGACTGGCAAGATGTCTGCGTCGAGAACAATGAGAAAGTCATGGATCTTCTCCTCAACTACGGCGCTCGCGCTTCTGATATAGTCCTCCCGATGAACGATGGGGAAAGCACACCTGATACTGTTCTGACTTTAGCCGTGCAGTGGGCGAGCCCCAAACTCATCAATCGACTCATTAAAGGTGGCGCTGACATCCAAGCCAAGGTGACAAAATTCCCGTTCGATCTGGGGTTTTGGAATGGGCGAGGCAACATTTCTGACATCAATTCGCTTTTCATTGCTTGCATTAGCGCCAATTTCAGGGCTGTTCAGTGTCTACTAGGTGGTCCCGGTGCTGACCAGGCAGCCATGGTATCCGCTCATGACAGTCGTGGAAGCCTTCCTATTCACTGGGCGACACGAAGCCAATTGCCAGATGAGCTTCAGTACATTCCAGCATCATTTCTTCATGAAAGAGTACGCAAAATCGCAAGCGTTATCGAAATACTCTCGGATATCAACCTGGCAACTGTGAATCTTCAAGATGACGACGGAAATACAACCTTGCATTATGCGACTGAATATTTCGGCCGGAATGGCAAGGCATATACAACCATATTTGAACTGCTATGTCAAAAGGGCGCCGATGCTGGTATATGCAATAAACAAGGTCAAACGCCCTTGCATACCTTGTTCCGCCGCGATGGCTCTAACATGCCTGTCGATGCCGCCGCAGTGACTACCTTACTTACTCACGGCGCCAATGTTGCAGACGTTGACAACGACGGAAACACGCCATTGCATATGGCGTGCTTCAACGCAAGTTTCAGTGATGCTGTGACCGTCTTGCTTCAGCACGGTGCTGACCCGACTCTGCCAAATGCCAAGAAGGAGATGCCTATCCATAGGGTTGCTCAATTTAATTGCCCTCCAAGCGCGTCACGCGGTAAAGCCGATGAGATAATGAGAGCACAAGATGACATGCTTGATAGGTTAGTGAAGGCTAGAGGAGCGAAATTGATAGATGTTCCAAATGAGGATGGGAAGTCTGCGCGACAGATATATCAAGACTCAAGGGCGAAGTGGTTGGATGGTGCTCGTGGAAAAAGGACATACAGGAAGGGTTAGGTGAATTGATGTATTAGATTGGTTTAGATTCACGTTCAATGTAAGCTATCAAGCATATAACGTTAGTGAGGTATAGCTGTAACCGTGGTAATATCTTAAGCGAGTGTTACTAAAATGCACTTCTTATTAGAGCATTACATCCATTCCGGTCCTTTCAGAACAAATAACATTCTACAACATCCTCCAATCTCACACATAGCAACATTCGAATCAACAAAATGGCGTCTATCTCGATCTCAGAGATAACTAATTTCCTATGGCGCCCCCCACGAAAGGAACCAGGAGTCAAGAGGCGTCCACTTGATCAGAGAGATCCAGGAAATGTCCAGTATTATCGCAACTGGGGGTTCACAGTTTATCGGACATATTATGGTCCTGACTCTGATAAGCATTGGGCGACACTCATCGATGCAATGACTCGACAAACTTACCTTGCACTCGGCTATCATGAGACCGAAATGATATACCAAGAGGACCAGAGACAGAAGTGGGGTTTATATGCAGACAAAAGCGACTATGTGGACGACATAACCCGATTGAAGAAGCTATTTCGTCTTACATTGATAGAAGACGTTTCAGCACTTGCTGGTCTCGACATCCCTCAAATTCGAGAACTGTGTCGCAAGGAACTTCCGGAGGCCAGCAAGAATATAGAAGGGGCGAAAGCTTGCTTTGTCTTTGTCGCCGATGAGTCTGTGTTGAACGACATCGCCCGCGGAGTGTTTGTGATCAAAGTTGTTGGCTACGATTGGGACGAGGATCGAATCGGACAGGGTTGGATGAGAATTCCGACCGGCAATGTGCTGACCTTTTGGGAGTCACTTTTACTCTGGGACAACATGGACTCTGACCCTTACCGCGAGATTAAAGATCACTGGTTTGGACAAGAGTCGGAGAGGTACACTTGGCCAGGCGATGCCTCCATTTATCCAACTCACGGATGTTCCGAAGCTCAAACTGCATCCTCTAGATTTTCTCAGTATAGGCTGGATCACTAGCAGACAACTAAGTCGAGATAATAAAAGTTGCATCTGTATATATATACAAATTGCTTGAGCACCTACAATTACAGCATCAATCCCATCTTCATGGCAATTCAAGTTCCAAATTCCGCGCCGTCTGGCCCCTCCACGTCGGCAGAGCGTTAGTAATGCCAACGCTGTTGGCCAACACCTCATGTGGGGGCTCTTCATGTTTGCTGCCTAAAAAGGGAGGGGCTTTTTCTCGTCTTTTCTTGTAACCTCTCCCCCCCTTCAGTATTGAACGTGCGTCACCATAATTCCATCAGAATGTGAAAATGGCAGAAATCTCGGAAATTCTAGACCTCTTATGGAATCCTCCCCGAAAACGTGACCGCCATCCCGAAATGCCAAACCCGAACCGTTTCAAGCCCGAGGATTTCGGTTACTACAAAAACTGGGGTTTTGCGATTTATCGCACATATTATGGCGCCGAGTCGGATCAACACTGGAATGTTCTTCTCCAAGCATTGAGGCAACAAACCCCGCTATCCATTGGGTATTACGAGAGTGACGACGGTGAAGAGCTCTGGAGGAGTGACAGCAGGCGGCACGGGTACTACAAAAAGAGGGAAAATTACTTAGCCTCACTGGACATCTTTAAGAGCTTGTTTCGCATATTCCCACATGAAGACCCTTCTCATCTTGAGGGTCTCGACATCAATGGCATACGACAGGTTTGCCGCAAACAACATTATGAGGCAAATCAGAAGATGGCAGGGGCTAGGTTCTGTTTCGTGCTTGTTGCCGACAAAGCTGTACTGGATGGCATCGCACGAAACGAGTTTGTGGTTAAGGCAGTCGGATACGACTGGGATCGGATCCAGCACGGTGGCTGGGGTTGGGTACGGCTGAAAACGGGCTGTTTGCTTGAACTTTGGGAAGCCCTTCTTCTTGCTGATGTGCAATCTACCCCCATATATTACTGGATGGAGTGCAATGGCTCAGAGAGTGATTTGGAAAATGAGATCTGGCTTGGAGACTGGTCCGTGCCTCACTTGCACGTTTACTCTGAAGCCCGAACAGCGACTGAGAAATCTTCGTTCAGGTTCGACTATTAGTTAATAAAAGGCCACTTCTAATTTCAAGTCATCATTTCATGTCATGCAAGATCCCTTGATTTGTTGAGCATCCCTTTATGAGGCTAAGAGGACCATTGATGAGTTGTATTGACTTACTGCCTTATTGTTGGAAACGCGGCGTTAACCATATAGTCATAAACATAATATTGAACTAAGCGGGTGGCATATAATAAAATTCAAGCGCCCTCCTTTCTTCTCTTTCTTTCTTTTGTCCCTCCGCATCATTTTCAGTCAGACCCACTTCCCACCAGCATTATAGCCAGACCCTTCGAAATGATTGACATACTATGGTGTCCTCCCCCATTGGATGTCCAACCAGTCGATAGGAACGATCCTAAATATGCAAAATATACACGCTGGGGCTACACGATCTATAGGACTCATTACAGTCCTATGTCCGATAAGCAATGGGAAGTGTTGCTCGATTGTTTGCAACGGCAAACACGGCTTGCGGTGGGCTCTTACATTGATAAAGACTGGACTGAAGAAGTTATGTGGCAGCAGGATAAAGGTGTATCACCGGTATCACAATACAAGAGCCAAGAGGAACACAAACGCGATGTCAAACGACTTCAGGACCTATTTTATCTTGAAACCCGCGAGGATCCCTCCTTTGGCGGACTGAGTGTTCGTCAGATTCGTCAAGTGTGCGTTGATGATCCGCCTGAAAATGAAGAGACTATGGCTGGGTATCAATTCCGTTACGTTCTCCTAGCAGACAAGGCAGTGTTCGAAGCGGTGGAGAAGGGAGAGTTCATCGTTAAGGTTGTTGCGTATGACTGGGAAGAAGGCGGCGAGCATTGGGGCTGGATGCGTATTCCAACAGGCTATCTACTTGACTTTTGGCACGCACTCATGCGCAGGGAGGATTATGTCCATACGGTCATACGATTTGACGGTCCAGAGGAGGATCTTGAAGAATACGTTTGGCCTGGTGGTATCAACCTTGACAATACCGGTAACAGCTCTGAAGTACGGCTCAGAAATCATTATGATGGTCAAAAGAACGGGTTCATATTTTCAAGAAAAGCCTAAGCACTATGGGATGGGATCTGAGATTATCTCGTCGTAGATGCAAGATTTCCTCAGTATTGTAGAGCTACAAATTTACGATTAGCCCATATAATCCAAGAATCGTTTTGTTTTCGAGTGAATCGAACTTCATTTATTTCTCTGGGGAGTCTATTCTGCACGTGAATTAGAGATTGAGACCCGCCAAAGTTGACCCTTGGACCTGAGCTACCCATGGCCGGAGTCAAATTAGTCCGATTCTAGGCAACTGCGTGCGTGAAAATTGCATACTTTCTGTATTCTCCTCATGATCTACTGCTAATTGGCTTTATCATCAACAGCTTCGTCGTTGATTCGTTTAATAGACAGATCCCCACCAATATCCGTTATATCACAGAATGGCATCGACCGGTCGAAATGCCTGGTGCGCTATTTGCGGAGTTACACTTGAGTCACACATCATCCGACTACGCTTAATGTGGCCGCAGGGTTTCTCTACGTATGACCCAGATGTTGTTTGCGACGCTGACGTCGAGTGGCTTGATCAAGTGCATGTACTTGGCTACAATCCCTTAGCAACTTCGAGCTCAAAGTACGTTCGCCATAAAGTGTACATCTCGTAAGCTGATCAACCTAGGTTCTATGTCTCTGATGTAGCTATCACTGGTGGAGGAATAGACATAGCCACTGAGGGAAGGACAGACCCCGCCTTTGCAGGTGTTGACGGGCGTACCCTACGCGTCTATAGAAACGAGAAAGGCCCCGAAAGAGTGGTACCGTTTCACTGGGAGTGCTATAAGATTTTAGCACTGTATCTGACCGGGACATCTGACACCACAAGAATCAGAAAAGGGGCCCTCTACAGAGTTTTGGACCGGTTCTCGGTTGTGAGAACATTCCAGCGACAAGCAGCATTGTCTGAGTATAGATGCCTTTCCCTAGACTATGGTAATGCCAACGAGGCCCAGAGGGACTACTGGGAATGCATTCCTGGACAAGAGTACACAGTCTTCAGCCCCCAAAGCCAAGTACAACTGAAGGTCGATATCGCCGCTTACATATCCGGTCCAGAATTCGAGAAGCCTCCCCATTGCCATTATGAAGTCAAGAGAGAGTCAAACCCTCTCACAGCGCTTCCAGAGACGGTTATCTTTGGCATTTCGGAGTTCCTTGATAATCAAAGTCTTATAAACCTATTCTGCACCTCATTGAAAACATACTCAAGCTTAAGGAATAACGATTCGTTTTGGGAAAGACGCATAATCACTCACCTACCCTACTTCTTTGAGTTACACGAATACTTGAAACAGCAATCTGAAGGTTTGGACAACAGAGACTTTAGAAAAGTCTTCTTATGGGCCGATGCAGCCTCCAAGCCGCGGTCTGGTGTCACTAGACTTCTGTTTCCGGTTGCCAATCGTCGACGGATCTGGAATGTCTGTGAGCAGATTGAAGAGCTCTACGACCAAGAACCTCGACAGAAAGATGTTTCAAAGAGGCACTTAGGGTGTCAAGTCCATAAGAGTGAGAGACAGGTAATAGGAGACACTGGAGAGCCAGGCTTGTATTTTCGATCTGCAAACTTCATACGAAACTGGTCTGAGTCATTGTGCCCATGGACTCTTGACATTTTCTGGAACTCGGAGGGGGATCTGTCAGGCATAGCCGTTACGTTTAGACAAGACAGGAGAATCTTTGGGCATGAACCGCCGGAAGTCGGGGCAGCCCAAACGACAGTTTCGTTTGCAGGCGGAGTCTGGATCAAAGACTTTGTGTTTCATATTTATGCTTCATCCGCTCTTAGATCTTGGCAGGCCTGTTCCTGGAACTATTCCTCTTGTAAAGGCATTACAGTATGTATTGACGAGAATCGATACCGGTTTCAGTCGCTAACTAAGGACTAGCTACATCTCACTGATGGGTCTAAGCATACATTTGGTCAGGATGGTGAGCATCTACTAAGAATGCCATTTGCTACCGCGGAAAACATGACAATCGTCGGCATGAAAGGCACTCTAACAGTAAGTCTACACCGACCTTTCTCGGAGTTTCTAACGTTGGGAATTGGAAAGGCACATAAAAAATACGGTATTTCTCCCTTTATCGAGAAGATGAGAATCTTGCAGGCCGCTACCAATGGCGGGCACTTTTCTCGAGACCATCTTAAACATCGAGACCATGAGGTCACTTGTTGGAGCCCAGCCAACTGCATGTTCAAAAACCTAGTCTCACCGACCGACGACCTCAAGCTGAACTTGTGCAAAGGTCGTGTTCGCAACTTTGACCGTTGGCACTGCCTCGTTCCACTTAACACTCTCGTTCTTGCCAACAACACAAACGAACTATCCCAAATACGCAGCATTTCTGCTTACCTTATCCGAGATCAAATATGCTTTAACATTTGGAATAACCATTGTTGTGACGTTGGCAACTTACGCGTCACAACAGACACAGAGACTCGCTCCCTTAGAGATATGGATGACGACGGTTCTACTTGGCCTGAGCAGCGCTGGGATACATTCCAAATAGATGGCCCAGGTGGTGAGATTATCGAAGAAGTCATAGTCCACCATGCCTTGTTTCGAGATCCTTCCCCGAAGGCGATTGAAGTAAGTGTGGCTTATCCGACGCAATCTGATCTAACACGAAAGGCAGATCTGTACAAATCGGGGCCGTTCAGTAATTTGGGGTGTGGACATGGAACGAGGTGAACGCGGAGACGAAACGAATAAGACTTGTCCTCCCAACATGAGCCACAAGCTTCCCACTCATCTGCGTCCAGATGACGGATTTGCTATCGTTGGGTTCGCAATGGGATGCGGGAAGGTCTTTGGTCGTTGGCATTCAGATGAGTATCACATCGAACGAAGTAAATCACCCGATTGTCATTCGTATTCAAGGAGGTTGAAAGATTGGGGTGAGGATTATATAGATGAGAAAGATTCCTGGGGGCCTTGGACCAAGGAACAGTATGAGAGGCGCAATAAGTCGACTATACATACAGGTATGAGCAAGTTTGGCATTATCACGAAAAGGATTACAGATGGGCCTAAATGAGGTATCTAGACAGCGCCAGAATAGGGTTGTATGAGAATATTCTTCCACTATCTAGACTCGCGAAATATTGATAATATAGGAGTTGAGTGCCTATATCCAGGGCAAGTTGAAGACTGCCCATCAGAATCCTTCTATCGTTCACTTAACACCCAATCATGGCAGTAACAAAAGTCCCAAAGAAGGAACCGCCAATCCCTCCGAGCGCACCGGCAACCTCTTTAAGAAGATTTGGTGTAAAGCAGTGTGCTATGTCTCCATTAGTCAAACCTTCTTATTATCGCGATTCAATGACTCACTGTTACTAGTCTTTAGGCTAACTTCAATCTCCATATAGATGGTATCCCCAAAGTTCTTGCGCATCTTGATGTAGTTGCTGAACTTGGACATCTTACAGCTCTGAGCCTGGAAGTTTGGATTCGTGGGGAGATAGTATCGCATGGCTGGCTTCGCAGTCTTGGAGTTGACTGATTTCTGAACGGCAGATGCCATGTACCCTCGTGTGTGACGTCCAAAATACTCGCCTCTGACTGAGATACGGAGCCAGGCGTCCTTTCTACGGCCACCGCCAGCCATATGCTTGACTTTTCGGGTGTACACGACGCTCTTGTCGCAGTCTCCATTTCCGCAGATGGAGTGGATAGCTGTGCCGAGGGGGTTTCTGATGGAGGCTTCACAGCCATAGTCAACTTGAGTCTTGCCAAAGAAGAGTCTGGTCTCTTTGGGTGCACGGGTATCGAGATCAAATTTGGTCATGTTGCCCATCTCAGGAGCGAGAGGTTCTTCCCATGTTTCAAGGTCGCGTATTTTGAGATGAGACAGTGAGACCATGGCAGTAAAATCATAGTCTTTAATTGAAACGTTCGCAGGGACAAGGAAGCCTTGGTCGAAGTCAAAAGGCTCTTCATCGTAGATGTCCAGTGGGCTTGTTGCTGGCATCGCCAGTACAGGAACAAGAGAAATGAGAATAATCTTGAAAGAATGCATAGTTATTGGGATGTTGTGATAGATACTGGTAAAGTCGAGGTTCTTACTTTTAAACCACCACCAGCACGGTCTGTCTTATTTATACATATTCGTTACAATGTCTTCTTTCACTCGCTTTGCGCCTGATATCTCAAGAGTTTCCTCATTTGGGGGCCAGGCACTATCGCACGATAACGGAACACTTTTTCCAGGATCTCGGGGGCCGTATGCCTTTGAACGTTTGTTCGCGTGTAGGCAATATCCTATCAACGTGATTCCATCATGTTGTGCAACGCAGAACCAGAAGCGACCTTCTGCTTCAAGACTTCCGAATCCTTCAAAGTAACAGCTAAGCTCACATCGCGGACTCCAAATGCTACACGACGCTTTGACAATAACTTACGACTTGACATATCAAGCCATACCGCCGATGCATTGCGATTTGGACCCCAATAGATAAGGATGAGTTGAGGCCTCTGAGGCTATGTTGAAATGTAAAAGCGCAAATATACGGTAGCCAAGGAGGTAAAGAGTCTAAGGCCCAATGATAGCAGGGGCAAAGACATGCCGTGTAACCTGCCAAGACTGCTGGACCTGTCGTGGCTCTTTCCGCGAGATCTAGACTCAAGCCGTGTATTGGGGGCCCGAAGTTACTGCCAGAAACAGGCACCAAATACTCTTGGCAATAGTTGGGACTGCTACTAACTTTCGAGAGTCCTCCTTTTGAGTACTCCTCTAAAGCTTAAGTTCACAGCGCATCTTATCAACCTACTGTATTATTAGTAAGACTTCAAGAATTTAGCTTTCTTTCTCCGGACCTGGCTGGTTGTATTTCGTACTCTCGAAGCTGTTTTACATGCCAAGGAACGCCTCTTTGCCAAGCATCATTAACTTATAGCTCTTTGTTACACCGCCAGTTATCGGGTAAAAGCGTAATTTAGGCCCGCGAATGGCAATGATGGTCGGGTCATTTCACATATCCAGCTTGTGTTTTAGTAGTCGTAGCAGAAATATGAAATATATTAGCTATGTGGCGATAACAGAGCAGTGATGAGGTGAAATTGTCGATTATTGCCATCGGTCTGGAGTGTTATGGCTCGAATAAGCAGCTCGTAGGTATATTAAGTATATAAGTTTTCTACTTTCACTATTGTAGCTTTATGGATTTAAAAGATAATGCTAGTTATATAAAATGTATTAACGCCACTAAGGAAAAGACTTAATATAGAGATAGTAATAGTATTAGATAATTTATATAAATAAAGATTAAATAATAATATAACTATAGTATAGTAAGTATAAAAGTTCTTGCTATTTACTAATATTATATAATGTTAGGTCTCTGAGAAAGATCCTAATAGTCTAATTACTAGAATAGACCTCTTAGTCTTATTACACATCACGGGGCCTTCTATATAATTAAGGATTTAATATAGAAGGTCAGCATGTAACTTACATATTATATAGCGTCTCTGTCTCATATCTTAAACCTACAGCCTTTTTTTATAACGTAAGACAGACAGTCGACATCTTAATTCGGCCCTTGCCTTTATCGTAACTGATCTTCACGTCCAGTCAGCTCACTGCAACGCCAGGCTTTGGTGAGATAATCCTTCCTGACCAATCGCATTTCAAGCCAATCAGCGGCGCATAACTAGTCACCAAGATTACTGATCCGCGACGGGGAGTGACATCGATTGCCCTTTTGGGTAAATGAAATCTTCTTGGGCGATTAGATATGATGCGTTTTTGGTTAAGCGACCTACATTAATATCACACCTGCAGCCTGAATGACATTTGGAGTGTGTTTTCTGACAGCGATGGCCTGACCTTGCGTAAAAGTTGATTCTAACCCAACAGGAAGTTCCTGTACATATATAAAAGCTTAGTTTCTGGAACTTATCTGCTAGATCTAAACTTCCTCTTGTTTTATCATACAGACTTTTACGACTGAAATGCATCGTTCAACTTATACAACCGTCGTCCTTGACTTGGGTGGAGTGCTAATCAACTACAGCTCCAAGAACACAGTCGGTCTGACTTCAACCCAGATCAAGAGTGCTCTCGACTCGCCATACTGGCATGAATACGAGAAAGGCAAAGTCTCCAAGCAAGAGGCATATAAACAAGTCGCCCAAGCCTTCAACATTGATTTGGAGACTTGGACCGAGGCCCTGGAACAGATGAAAGATGGGATGCTACCAAATGAAGCACTGATTTCTTCCATCAGAGACTTGAAGACGGCTTATCCAGCACTTAAAATCTGTTGCTTGTCCAATATCCCAGAATCAGAACTTGCTCTTCTCAAAGATGAGATCGAAAGCTGGGGTATAATCGATCAATTCGTCGCCTCTTCCGATTTACAACAGAGAAAGCCAGAAATGGGTGTCTATAGTGCATTTTTGGAGAACATACAGGAATCAGGACCGAACTGCATCTTCATCGACGACAAAGTCGGCAATGTAGTCAACGCGCAATGCCTAGGATTCAAAGGCATCGTTTTTACCACTACTGATGAGCTGGTTAGAGTTCTCTACAATCTATTGGGCGACCCTGTTGCTCGTGCAAAGATTTACTTGGAGCAGAATGCAAAGAACCTTTTCTGCACGATGAATACAGGCAACCTTCAGCCGGATAACTTTTCTCAGCTGCTTATCTTGCATCATACAGGAGATCGGTGAGTCCTTGGAACGGGCTTTTTCCCTATTTCACTTTCCTTATTTCGTCATAGCGATCTTATTGTGCTGAAGAACGAGGGCGATACTTGGAATTACTTTCATGGTAGTCCTACGTATGATGGCACGACATACCCGGATGATCCCGACACAACGTCTTTGGCAATGACGATGCTGGACGACGTTTCCATGGAACAAAAGCTCAAAGCGCGCGATGTCATATTGTCATATGTCAACGAGGACGGTCTTCCAGAAGTAAGTGCTGATGTAATGAACTTTCTCCTCTCAATTCTCATGATTTTCTAGGCTTGGTTCAATAAGAATCGTCCGCGATTCTGTCACTGTGTCTGCGCCAATGTCTTTCGCTTCTTTACAATCAACGATTGGTCCGATAAACTCCCCAATGTCTACGAATATCTCTGTAGTATACTGGAGACCAGGGCTTTTCTCCACGGCAATCGTTATTATAAAATTCCGGATTGGTTCTTGTACATTCTCTCAGACCTCTGTGCCAGACGTCCATCTGACAAAAAGCTTCAGAGAATGAGAGATTTACTTGTCGAATGCGTAGAAGAGCGTATGGGATGCGATGACAATATTCTCGGGGCTGCAATGAGAGCTTTGAGTGCTCAATCTTTGGGTTTGAAGAATGATCGTGATCTCAGGATTTTACTCGAGACTCAGCAGCTTGATGGTGGATGGGAGTTATCATGGCTGTGGAGTTATGCGACAAAGCCACTAAAGATTGGAAGCCGAGGTGTTGTCACTGCCATGGCTATGGATGCGATTCAGCGGGCATTGATCTAAGGCATTACGAAACCACGTTATAGAAATTGTACTGTAGTGGAGAGCCAAGTAGTAATTTTCGGTACCCCAAGGCGTATTGAAATGAAGTGATTCGCAAACCGGCCTTCTCCCCGATCTCAAAAACAATTACTATGGTTTAGGCAAATGAGGGGAAAGCTCTCATATTGCCAAGGCCACGATGTTGTCGTTTTGAGTGCGGAATATTCGGGTTGACATTAAACCGAGCTAACGATTGAGGGGAAAGTCAGGATCAGGTGACTAGACCTCGGAGGATATACCGACTTCTCAACGTGAGTTATTAAACTCTTTCCAAAGTGACAAATGCATCGGTGCAAAATCATTTGATCATGTTTGAAGAGAAGATCGTTGACTTCAAACCTTCCCTCGGGTCTATCCCGTTGGTCGGTGCTTCGATTGTGGTGGACCAATCAGATTACCCTGGGGTTATCTGCGCCGCAAGGGACTTGGCTGAAGACTTTGCTCGCGTGACGAAGGGAGATTCTAATCCGTTGATTGTGATATCGTCTCATTCGGATTACGAGAAGATACAGACGAAGAATGCCATCGTCATCGGCAGTGTTGCTTCGAGTGGGATTATCAAGACGCTCACACAACAGGGCAAGCTTGATGCCCAGGCAATTGAGGGAAAATGGGAGACATTCAGCACGGACATCATCGAGCAGCCTTTGGGGAAGTGTGAAAAGGCTCTAGTAATAGCTGGAAGTGATAAGCGAGGTACCATCTTTGGCATCTACACCCTTTCGGAACAGATTGGGGTCTCGCCGTAAGTGATTCCGAAGTACGTCAATTCAACACGATTCGCTGACACGGAAAAGATGGTACTGGTGGGCCGATGTACCACCAAAACACCATGAAGAGATTCATGCCATTGATAAACAAACCATCCACGGCGAACCATCTGTGAGACACCGAGGTATCTTTCTCAATGATGAAGCACCTGCTTTGACAGGCTGGGTGAGAGAGAACTTCGGAGGATACAACTCCAAGTTTTACGTCAAAGTCTTTGAACTTCTACTCAGACTCAAAGTATGTGCTGTACCTCTTTAACTGCAACACCACTAACAATAACAGGCCAATTTTCTATGGCCAGCGATGTGGCCCGGCTATCCAAACCCCGGCGCATCCTTCTTCACAGACGATCCACTGAACCAAAAGCTCGCAGACGAATACGGCATCGTCATATCTACGTCTCACCACGAACCGATGCAGCGGCTCTCGAATGAGTGGTTTGCCGAGAACCCCGACGGGAGCTGGAATTGGTTGACGAACAAGCAGAAAATCACCGAGTTCTTTGAACACGGCGCTAGTCGAGCCAAAGGCTGTGATTCGTACTTCACTCTGGGCATCAGAGGAGAATATGATAAGAAGATGCTGGCTGAGGATCCAGCTGCTGTGGTGCAGGATGCTATTGAGACGCAGAGGCAGGTTGTTAAGAAGGTTTACGGGCGGGAAGACGCTGTACCACGTGAGTATCGTCCCGCTTGAGGCTGGGTAGTAGCTAATTCGGGCAGAGCTTTTCGCGATCTACAAAGAGGTTCAGTCGATGTTCGAAACCGGCCGACTTAATGTCCCCGACGATGTGACACTGCTGTTCCAGGATGACAACTTTGGCACGATCCGTCGACTTCCAACAAAGGAAGAGGCCAAGAGGAAGGGCGGGGCCGGTGTAAGTTCCTCTCTTCATTTATCAGCACTCGCTAACTATCGCCTAGGTATATTACCATCTTCAATACGTCGGAGATCCTCGAAGCTATAAGTGGATCAACACAAACTCACTGGCAAGCCCCCCTAAGTGCCCTCATCCAAGATCAAGAGCTAACATATTACAAGGGGAAAGTATGGCATCAACTTCAACAAGCGTACCACCACAACGCTCGTCAAATCTGGGTTTTCAACGTCGGCGACTTGAAACCTCAGGAAATCCCAATCTCCTTTGCAATGGCTCTAGCTTGGGACATTAACAGTATCAAACACAATACTCTCCCACATTTCTTCCGTCAAGCTGCAGAACGAGAATTTGGCGCTGAACTCGCGGATGAAGTCGGGTCAATCTGGCATCGACATGATCGGCTGCTCGCTTTAAGAAAGCATGAGCATATTGAGCCTGACACTTTCTCCGTCTTGCACTACAGAGAAGCCGATACTGTTTATTGTCGATGGAAAAAGCTTCTTGATGCTGCTGAAAGGCTACATGCTCGTGTTTCTGAAGAAGAAAAAGTAGCGTCTTTCCAGCTTATTCTTCATCCTACCAAAGCGTCATATATCTATAACAAGGTACGCTGGAGTCAAGCACTAAACAAGCTTTACGCTCGCCAAAGACGAAATTCGGCAAACACATACGTTCAAATCGCTCTGGACGCGTTTGACCAGGACTTTACTCTCTCAGAAGAATATCACAGCCTTTTAGACGGGAAGTGGAACCATATTCTCATGCAGCCCCACTACGGCTACGAAGATACATGGCATGCTCCCTCGCGAGATATGATAGGTGGATTATGCTTTGTTCAGAAACGTCAGGACTCCAATCCTATCGTTGGACAGATGGGTGTTGCTGTAGAAGGCCACGAAGGCGTGAGGCCAGGTCGGATCAATGAAGAGTCTGAGCGAACGCATCCGAGTCGACGAGATCTTGTTCCTGGTTTGACTTTACGGCCTATGACTCGGTATGGACCTGAGGCCCGATACTTTGATGTCTTTACCCGGGGAGTCCCGAGGATTAATTGGTCTGTTTCTGCGCCTCAGTCTTGGGTTCAGCTGTCCAAGGTCTCGGGGGTCTTAGTACCCGGAGAGGATGATGCCAGGGTTGAGATCTCGATTAACTGGGATCAAGTGCCTGGTGACTTCAATGAGGATGTCCTGGTCGATGTTCGGTCAGAAGAAGGTGACTTTGAACAGGTCCATTTGCCGATCAATGGCAGACGGGTACCAGACTCTTTCAAGGGTTTCGTTGAGCAGGACGGTTTTGTGTCTATTCCTGCTACCGACTGTCACCTCGTGACTCCGTATCTGGTTTTACCCGATGCTGGCAGGCTAGAAACTGGCTCTTTGACTCTCGCCCCAGGTACTGACAGTGACGGTTTGACACCCTACATTCAGTACCCTTTTTACCTTTTCAGCGAGACTTCCAAGGCGACTTTGGTACTTTACTTCGGTACCACTCTGGATCTCTCCTCAGAAGACATTCTGACTTATAACGTCCGAATCGACGAGGAGCAAAACCAAAGTTATTCTCTGCAGAAGAGAACACCAGAGAGTGAGAAGAATGCTGCTGATAAAGGATGGGCGTCGGCAGATGGCTGGTTCTTTGCTGCGTCGGATAACGTATGGGTTCGCAAGCATGAGGTCACTTTGGCAGCTGGTGCACATACGCTACATCTCAAGTTAGGGCATGCGAATATGCTGCTTGAAAAGATTGTGGTTGACTGTGGTGGTGTAGCCAAGAGCTACTTAGGCCCTCCCGTTGGAATCAAGGCTTGAGGCTTAGAAAGAAAAAGGCGATTGTCACAAGTCGGATAGTTACAATGAATTACAATGCCATTATATTTTACCCCGCTGGCTTTTGAATGAAATAGTCTATGAGTGAATGTATATATGCAAGTTTCCAGCGCCCATTTCCCAGCCAGATGCTATGCGAAAAAATAGATACTCGAAATCAGATACGCTCCATCTAGCAAGTGAGAGTGAACTTGAGCTTGCGGTCCGAGTTCGCAATACCGAAGTACTTCTCAACCTCAGGCGTAGCCAAAGGCGCATCAAAAGCAGTGAACCAGAAACCACTGGCATCCTTCTGCTGCCACAACCAGCACCCAACATTGTTGTAGTAGCTCTGCAGACTAGCGGTAGTAGCAGCGGCCTTCTGGTAGTTAGGTCCCTTAGTAGGCCAGCCCGTCTCACCAACCCAGACAGCAGCCTTGCTGTTAACAGCCTTGACGTGCTTCTGCACACTCCAGTACGAGTTCTGGAACGTCTTCTTCTGCAGAGCGTCCTTGATGGCTACGCCCTGCCAGTAGGGGAAGCCGTTGGTGATGGCAATGTCGCACGCCTTGGTGACCACGTCGTTGCGGCCGTCGACCCACGCCGTCCATGTGTCGGTGTGTCCGACCTTGAGGTTCTTGTTGAACTGGCGTACCATGCCGCGCACGTCGTAGATCTGCTGCGCCAGCTTATCGGGCGAAATGTCCTTGCGGTACAGGTCCTCGGAACCGACGGAGATGGCGGCGATCCAGTCGGTGCCGTACTGCTTGATCACCTTGAGAAGAGCGGCCTTGTCGCGGCCGAAGTGAGCGTCGTCGGTGGCCCAGACGCCGACAAGGATCTTCATGCCGGTCTGCTTGGCAGCGGGGACAGCCTTGACCAGTGCTGAAACTCATCAGTATGTCGATCATGTTGTGTGCAGGGGTGAAGCTCACTGTTGCAGTCATCGGCAGAGTAGAGGCGCACAGCGTTGAAACCCTTGTTCCAGCTCTTGATCGTCTGAAAATCCTTCTTCCAATCCGCAGTGTACTTGCAAGCGCCATCAGCTCTGTTGGCACCCATACTGAAGCCCTTGTACTGCCCAGCCAAAGCTTGACCAGGAAGTAGCATCAAAGCCGCGGCGACGGCGCCAATAGATCCAAAAAGCTTCATATTGAAAAAAGATTAAGTATAACGAAAGTGATGAATAAGCGAGTGACGGGTATAAACAGCCAAGAGATGGACAAGAAAAAAAAGTTTGGGGAAAGGAGCGGCTGTTTATTTAAATGAATCGACCCCCTTTTCCTTGCAGGGGTAGACTTGGTTTTTTGCCGCTGGATCCTCGTATTGATCCATGTTTACGAGGCGTTCTAGACCGGTTCTTGGTAAGCGTGATGCTATTTTTGAAGATGCGCCGGTGATTCCGTGGCGCTAGGGACGGGTTTTATGGGGATTGGTGAGGTTTGGGTTATTTTAAAGATCAGATGAACGTTAATGCGTATTGAATGAATTAATGTCGTTTACGTCATTGCCGAGATGGGAGGATTCTAGATCTGGTGACATGGGGGTGACATGGGGTGAGATGCTGTACCGTGGTTACACGTTGAGTGGCTTGCTTGTGACGCGACAGATCAGGAGATCTATCTTATCAGTTTATCTTATCGGATCAGCACTTTTGTACATGCTCATCAGCCCATACCCTAAACCTCTGTCTCATTTCAATCACAATTTTTGATCTTTGGACAGATCGTTCACATACACGGCGCTCAATAATAATAAGATAATTATAATCAGTTTATGAGAGCGGACATTTTGCGCGTTGACTTTCGAAAAGGGGTTTATCTGGTCACCACTCAACTCTTGAATTTCCAGACTCAAGCAAACCGCAACAGTATTGCTTTTGATACGACGCCTGTGACAGCATGACAAAGACTGAACATACACATGTCCAGCTTGAATCGGAAATAAGAAAAAGACTATAGCATTTCTACCGTATTGGCAAGAAACCCTCCTCTTAAATGAATGCTATTGTCATTGACGCCTAAACCTAGAGCGCGCTGAGTTTCGAGTCTTCATTCGATGAAAGCGGTTAAGCCTGGTATTTTCTGTCTTGTGCTGCTTCCATGACTGAGCCTATGCGGTCCTCAGAATTCTGTATCCAGGTCCATGCTGGTCATGCTTTTGTTCAAGACCCGCCGCCAAAATCATGTCCACCAGAAACGATATGTGATATTAATCATGAGGCTGCCGTAGCATTGGGCGAAGTGTCGACAAGGACAACCCAAAACCTCAAGCATAGGGAATTGAACATTGCGCCTTACAATTAAGCGAACACTATGGAGAAGCCGCAGAATGAATCTCTTGGTTTGATTCGATGAGATCTGCCATTGAATGACAAGGTTTGCTGGTAAACACAAAAGTGGTGGGGCAACTTCAAAGCTTCAGCCCAATGCCCAGCGTCATGCTGACCTGGAGGTGATTCTTCACCTTTCCTGAATGATTACCATATAACATTAACAATACGATCAGATCAGGTGCCAAGTCTCAAGTGGACTGATTTATTTAGCTGTTTCTGTTGTGCACTGCCATGCACTGATGGACTGATGCTCTGATGAGTGGTTTAAAGGAAGATGCCCCACTGAATATAAAGGTCTAGCCAATCATAAAATACACATTCCAACCACTGGCTGTCACTCGCAGGCGGCGCTGAAAGTGCACAACAACAAACGGCTAGAGAATTATCCGGGCCAAAGGCTAAAATTTTCTTTCTCCACGCTCACGTCAAAAAAAGATCCCCGATCCCCCGCCCTACCAACTTCATCATACGTAACAGCATTTTGAGATATCCAGAATGGCCGCCTTCGATACCTACCAGACAACCCTCACCGGCCGCTACTGCAGCCAGGAGCTGTCCCACCTCTTCAGCCAGCGCTCCCGCCACTCCACCTGGCGCAAGCTATGGCTCTACCTCGCCGAGAGCGAGAAGGAGCTCGGCATCAACACCATTACCGACGAGGCGCTCGAGCAGATGAAGACTCATCTGACTGTTACTGACGATGACTTTGAGGTTGCGCGCCATGAGGAGAAGATCCGACGTCATGTGAGTTTTGTTGATACAGTGTCATGTCGTGGGAATAAGCGAGCTGACTAGCGTACCAGGATGTCATGGCTGTAAGAAACATGCTTGAATGACGATTTTCCCAAGGCTGATTGAGATACAGCACGTTCATGCCTTTGGCCAAGCTGCCCCTGCTGCAGCTGGTATCATCCACTACGGCGCGACGAGCTGCTACGTCACCGACAACACGGAGCTCATCCTCATGCGCGACGCTCTCGACCTTCTCATCCCCAAGCTCGCCAAGGTTCTGTACAACCTGCAGAACTTCGCCCTCGAGTGGAAGAACGAGCCTACCCTGTCCTTCACACATCTCCAGCCTGCGCAGATCAGCACCGTCGGCAAGCGAGGTTAGTATTTTTGTTATTCGGTGGAGTTGCTATGTTCTGACGGTATGTTTAGCCGCGGGCTGGGCGCAGGATCTCCTGATGGATCTTAATGAGTTTGAGCGCGTGCGAGCGGAGCTCAAGTTCCGTGGTGCGCAGGGCACTACTGGTACTCAGGCCAGTTTCCTCGAGATGTGAGTTGCTCGTTCGGTGCGGCTGGGCTAGTTCTGACATTTTTTAGTTTTGGTGGTGATCATGAGAAGTGTGATAAGCTCAATGAGCTGCTTTGCCAAAAGGCTGGCTTCGAGGAGTGCTACGACGTAAGTTGATGGTGCTATTTTTCTGGTACTTGACTAACAGCTTTCAGATCTCAACACAGACATAGTAAGCTTGACGATGCACCTGGCTCTCTTTGTTGATGCTAATAATCCGTCAGCACCCGAAAGGTCGATTGTCTCATCGCCAACGCCGTCACTGGCCTCGGCACCACCGTCACCAAGATCGCCTCGGATCTGCGACATCTCGCCTTTATGAAGGAAGTCGGCGAGCCCCGAGAGAAGGGCCAAATCGGAAGCAGCGCCATGGTCAGTCATACCCTGCAGAAATTGAAGTGGACTTCGCGACATACTGATACTCTCTCAGGCTTACAAGCAGAACCCCATGCGATCTGAGCGAATTGCCAGTCTCGCCCGAGTCCTGCAGTCAAAGGCCGCTACCTACCAGAGCACCCACTCTGCTCAGTGGATGGAGCGATCACTCGACGATTCCGCCTGCGTGAGTACTCTTGTTTTGTTCAATCTCTGGCACATCCTAATAGATTTAGCGACGAATCGACATCCCCGAGATGTTCCTCCTCGCCGACGCCGTCGCCATCACCCTGCAGAATGTCACAGAGGGTCTCGTCGTCTTTCCCCTCAAGATCCACTCCAACATCATGGCCGAGCTCCCCTTCATGATCACCGAGAACATCATCATGCGCCTCGTCGCAATGGGCGTGTCCCGACAAGAGTAAGCGCAACCTCAACCTCAGACCTCGCCATCAAATACTGACCAACGTAGGGCTCACGAGCAAATCCGCGTTCTCTCCTTCGAAGCATCGCACCAGGTCCAGAGCCTCGGAAAGTCCAACGATCTTGTGGAGCGAATCAAGAAGACTGAGTTCTTCAAGCCTATCTGGGCTGATCTCGATGGCATGATGAAGCCGGAGCTGTACATTGGTCGTAGTGCGCAGTTGGTTGACAAGTTCTGTGGACCGGGAGGTAAGCTGGAGAAGAAGCTTGCGCCTTATCAGGATTCGATCCAGAAGGCCAAGGCTGCTGAGTTGAATGTTTAAGGAAGTGTGAAAGATGAAAAGAAAATAGAGCTCAGGGCTGGTGGTACCCAGTCATGAATAGAAGAACCAATGAGTCAAGAGGTCTGGAATAAAAAATTCACCATGTCGTCGATTGAACTTGGAGTGTAAATGTCATGTTTTGCTCCGAAGACCCTCGGGGTATCAAGACCCGAGCGGCACTGCCGATACGTAAGTTGTACCAATCGGCTACCCTAGTAAAACGGAGCGTGGAGATCCGCACTAACCCCAACGGCTCGACATGGAGTTGACGCATTAAGCTTTGAAAATCCGGGGTGCCTTGTCGTGCCCCCAAACTTTGATGGAAACACGATTATTGGCGGAATTATTTGATATGTTGAAATGCCTGCAACCACTAAATGATTGGATGAACTTGCCGAAATGAAGGTATATAGTTCAGTGAGGGGACACATCTGTTCATTTCAGCGGTCAAGTTCTGTGATCATTCTCATCTCATTATGAAGTTCCTACCTCTGGCTGCAAGCGTCCTAACCCTCTTCGGAGGCGTTGAGGCCAAGAAGTCTCCATTCTTCATCTTGACGGGCGACTCTACCGTTGCCACCGGCGGAGGTTGGGGCGATGCCCTTCTGAACAGCACCAAGAAGCCCGCAGGTGGTATCAACATCGCCAAGAACGGCGCAACGACTGTATCTTTCCGATCTCAAGGCTTATGGGATACTGCTCTCGAGAGCGTGAAGAGTCATAAGAAAACCCACGAAGCTATTGTCACGATTCAGTTTGGGCATAATGATCAGAAGACTCTTACGCTGGAGGAGTACTCGGATAATCTTGCTGTTATGATTGGTGAGGTCAAAGAGGCTGGAGGAACAGCGGTAAGCTTGACCTTGTAGTTCTGGTGCAGTGATTGATTTTAGCAGATTATCGTTACGTCCCTTACCCGTCGTACTTTCAAGGACGGAAAAGTGATCGAGAATCTCAGCAACGAGCGTGATGCAGCAATTGCTGTTGCAAATGAAGCTGGTGTTAAGTACTTGGATCTCAACACTGCAAGCACCAAGTATGTCAATGCTATTGGACAGGAGAATGCCGACAAATATAATGAGATTGAGGGAGATCGTACTCACCTCAATTTCTCTGGAAAACTGGTATTTGGAAGGATTGTGATGGATTTGTTGGTGGAGAAGAGACGTGATCTGGCACGGTATATTACGACGAACAAGAAGTTGAGTCAGCTTATTAGAGATGGGATTTATGCTACGGGAGCGGAGTGATTTTATAGAGGATAGGATAGTAGACGCCTCGAAAATCATACACAGCTTCATCCCTCTAAATATTATTATAATACTTTATTTATCTATCTAGGCCTGACACTTCTCTAATTCTTTGACTATCAGCCAATTGAACGATCTCAGCCACTTAAGCTCGCTAGGTGCCCCCGCCACACTCAAATCTGAAGTCAAGCATCGAATAATTACATCTCTATACCTACGACCCATCCTCAACCCAACACTCCGCTGGGTAAGTTCAATAGCATCATTTCTCAAAAGCACATGAGGATAAACCTCATCCCACAACGACCAGAGAGATTCTCTATCCTGAGTGCTTGCAGCATTCTGTGCACTGAGCGACATACCTTCTATCTGCTCCTCGTCAAGAACTCGGCGCAGCTGGCTGATATACGGCTCAAGCTCCTCTGACCATGTGATCGGCACATCAGGTACCATTGTATCAACAAGTCTACCGCGCGCTGCTCGGATAGACTTTGTGGCTGTGATCAATCGGCCGTTCAGATCCCGATCTTCCCAGAAGCCGAAATTGTATGCGAGCCAGGCCACGTCTCGCATTCCCATCGCAGCAGCCGGTTGTGAGAGAAGATCCATAGAATCAATCGGTCGCCACAATCCAATCTCGAGAAGTAGTAGGCCCAAAGAGTAGTACTCGTGTCTTCGCTTGTAGTATGAATCTCGCTTATTATGACGCGAATATTCCCCTAGTTCATAGTTGTCGTCCGAGGGTGCTTCGGATATAAGCTTGTGGAAAATGTAGGCTGGGTGCTAATAGATTGCTTCTCGTAATAAGTCGGTGTTCTCATGATTTCCTCTGAGAACCACATATGACTCTTCCGACTGGGTATTCGGTTTGGCTCTTCGCCTGAAAGGGCCTGACCGTTTTGATTCAGCCCCATTACTTCGCCTATCAGAACCACCAGATAAGCCATTCCATATTGAGGGTGTAAAGACTCCTTGGACAGCTGTAAAAACCCCTTGCTTTGGTTTTGTCGTTCGCCTCAAAGGCTGGGAACGCCTGGACTCGCCTCCTTTACTGCGGCTGTCCGATCCCCCGGGTGATCTATTCTGTGTTGACGGCGCAGGCTTTTCATGAGCAGAGTCGTTAGTTTCCCATTCCGAAGCCATCCCGACTGTCTTGCCCGTCTCTTTGTTAGCTTTTTCCGCAAAGTTTGTTTTGCGAGAAAATCGAAATCCCTTCAGATATGGTCGATCAACTCGATATGCTCCGCCAGCTTCTTTATCTTTAAAGAAGAGAATGTTCTTTGATGATATATCTTTGTGCATCCATCCAGCAGAGTGCATCCGAAAGATAGCCCTGGAGATGGCCTGAGCTAGTCGAAATCGATCGTCAAGTGTAGGTATTCGGCTATTTTCGTTGCTCATCATCTCGTGCAGCGTTACTGGCTCCGCTACCAGGTCAACACCATCAGGTAGCTCGTGGATCATCGTGGGGGCTTCTGTGTCCATAAAGGAAATTCCCAGGCACCGCGGAGTGCTAAAGTCTTGAGACATCCTCGCTTGACTCAAGAGAGAAGCCAAGAGCCGAATGTTCCTATGCTTGCTGCCCTGAGTGTCTGATCGAATCGTCCGATGTGTCTCGAGGAAAACACGCCGCTGCTCCCACGTACCCAAGCGAGAGCCCTGACCATCAGGCTGAATCTCATTTCGCGGGATAACCAAGACCTCATCTGCCTTAGGATTCTGGCCGCTGATCTTCAGTGCCACAGACGCTGCGGCTGAGATAACCTTGTATTGATCCGTACTGCCTGAAGAGATCACACTTTCTCGGCTCGTGCCCAAGGATCGATAAGCCTCCAGACTATCTTGACTCGCAGAGGCGAGAAGGACTGCTAGAACGTCTCGAGTGATTGTAAAGCCAATTTCACGAGGAAGGAGGCTGTATAGACTGTCATTGTAGTATTTCAACTGTTGGAGTAGCTCGTTGAATTTTTCTTTATCCATGATGGCCCATTTGAACCGCCCGATTCTGGAAATAGAAGACCTGGTGCTCTTTGAAGACGAATTGGCTTCTGAATCTGCCTTTTCGGAGGACGACAGCTTGACACCGTATTTAGTAGATAAACAGTCCGTGTCATCGAAAACATCTTTAATACACGTCAAAGTTCGCACAACAACGTGACAAAGGGCCTCATTTTCAAGAAGTCGTCGATCCAGATTTCTGTCGTCAGGCTCAAGACCAGACTCCGATTTCCCGTCGCTCGACAGTCCAGTGCCTTGTCCCCATTGGGCCAAACGACGTTCCTCAATAGCAAGCCTTGTTCCGAGGTGCGTTGCTGTCTTTTCGAGTTCCTTTGCTTCGATAAAAATCTTGTATGCGGAAATGGATTGTTTGAAAAGCTCAATAGCTAATGGGACAACTCCAATAGCAAGTCCGGCCACCTCCATAATGTCTCAATTGGATGCTGGCATTAGATGAAAGAGTTAAGATTCTCGTGCTTACGGATAGCCGCTTTGAGGGGCCGTGACGTGATGCTGCAGGCCTGGTCACATGTTCATGCATGACCCCTGGCTGTTAATAGGCTGGACTATGATAATCCCTACTTAGTTCCTAGCCAGCCTTAAAAATTAATTACATGTTTTTTTAATTTAGGATCGTATTTAATAATTACTATAAGATTAAAGAACTAATATAAAAATAAATACATAATTAGCCTTTTATCTTAATTTTATATTAAGTAATTTAAAGAAGAAACTTATGTAAATCCCATTTCTAAACCATTTTATGCTGACTTTAGCCCTAACTGATTTAATCCCTCTTGACTTGGTCCTACTCTTTACAGGGCTAAAGAGCGTATCAATAAAGACTATGAGGTGGTGTCTTATCGACAGTCCCACTATTCCAAATAGGTTGATTTCATCTCAATGACTTTCATGGTGAACAGCTTGCCAAACCTGTGCAGCCACTACCAAATTGGTGTCGATTGTCCCTTGGTAGCTGTCTTGGGAGGATAAGAAGCGACCACCGTCGTCAACCATATAGAGTATGCAAACAAGATAAATCCCGCAACATACATGATAGGCTGATCAAAGATCTCAGGTAATACAGCAGCGCCCAAGCTGAACGGGGCAAACGTCCATATCGCACAGGCCACATTGGTAAGACAGAGCCCGATCGACAGACCATTTCGTGAGCCACGAGATAAGTACTCGTGCGTTGGCCCGATGATCATAAGAACATTGGTGAGCGCTCCCGTGAGCATGAAGCTACCGGTACCAAGAAACTCTATCATTATCCAGACAACTGCAAACATGGCGAGTTGAAGGAAGAAAGTGTATGTCAGGATAGATGAAGTAGTCGGTTGCTTTCCAAAGAGAGGTGAAAAGGTAGCGATGCGGTCTTTTGGGCTTTGGATGGTATACCACATGCAGAATATCTCAAGAACTGCCCATACTGCCAGTGAAAATGAGGTTGAGATAAAGAACCAGTGGTAATCGTAGCGAGGTGCCGCCTCGGCGAAGAGGTAAACAAATGTCAATTAGTGGGCGACGTAAAAGGTCTGCATCCAGAAGGGTATAGGGCCTTGACCTTCGCGGATGAGGAGTCTTATGGCGTATGTGTATTGTAGAAAGCCGATTATGAAGCATGCGTTTGTTGCGATCATAAGAGGCGTGTTGTTGAACTGGAGATTCTCCGCGATGCGTTCGTAGTAGTCGATATTCATGATAAAATGTCTGAAATAGATAAGTGCGATAAAGTTTTTCGTATTGTATCTATCAATAAATAATTACGAAATGGTCTAATATTTATTGTATTAAATACTGGACATGATCCTGACTTATACTCTCCCATACCGTGTAAGATCGGGTCGTGAGATCAACTGCCGAGAGCGGTCCAGCGTCATGAGCCGAAAATCCTGGTCTCGGTACGATCCAAGATCCCGGGGGCCTGTCATACTTTGGGGAGACAGCTAAGGATTGTGCTCCAGGCTAGTGGAGGAAAATCACCCAGGACCTTGACTCTAAGTGATAACATTACTTAGGCAAATATAGCCTAGGCTTAGGGGGCTCTTTGCTAATTTCCCTTAGAGTCCTCTTCTCAAGTCTTGAGTTTTGTTCCTTGAGGCCGGGTAAAAGACTCAGTGATTGAAGGGGGTTTGTCCTCGTATTTGTGGATGTCGGAGAATTCTGATTGGTGCCTCGTATTCAACCCGGGGCGCGTATTGATTTGCGATAATGGACCGGGACGAGACGGTCATTTGACGAACGGCATTTTGAAAGAGCGATGAAAAATGAATCTTGTTAATTTGGTAAACGTAGTATAAAAATGACCCAGCCCTGACTTCCACTCGCAGTGTTCCCAACTGAAATGGGGCGAACAAGTTACAACCGTGGCCCTATGACCTAGAAAGAGAATCAATGTCCAACTCTTCAGTTCGACGTCGAACCAGAAGATTCGTCGAGTAATCACCAAGAAGCTTAAACCCTGAGTGAGAAGGCCGCGGCGTGCAACCCTCTGGTAGCTTCCACTCATACTTAAGCAGTAAATGACACAGCAGGATCTTAATCTCATTCGCAGCAAAGAAACGTCCGGGGCATGCGTGCACACCATGTCCGAACCCAAGATGCTCAGCGCTAGTACTGACAAGGTGAGCTTTCTTGTCATCGCCTGTCTGACGCATCTTGACAAATCGATATGGATCAAACTGAAGCGCGTTGTCGTAAGTGTCGGAATCCCACATGTGCGACATGTTTCCGATGATCTTGTCGCCCTTGTTGAGGATATCGCCGTTGGGGAGCGTGACATCCGCCGTGGCTACTCTCCTGAATGCGCCTTGACGAAAATGTTAGAGGGTTTGATGGTAACGAGGACTACAACTTTGACATACCGAGTAGAATTGGTCGTAGTCTTTGGGACTCTTTGACCACGCTGTCCATCAACTTCAAGTTATACATCGCTGCCTTGGTCAACCCCCCTTCAGCAGTCAAGACCGTAGCAATCTCCTCCCGAAGCTCCTGAGACAGCTCAGGGCGTTGACAAAGGTTGAGAAGCGTCTCGGCAAGTAAGTCAGAGGTAGTATGGTACGCAACGATCGAAACAGCAATCTGCTCTTGAGCGGGATCATGCTTCTCATACTCCCGTTCAAACCATTCAAGAGAGTCATCAAAAGGACACGGTTTTCCTTTAGCCAGTGCCTTCTGCTTGATAGCGTTTCGGCGATCGATGTGAGGCTTCAGGCACTGTCGTGCCTCGTTCAGCTTTGCGCGGATAGCCCGACACTGAGGGAGGAACCAGTGGATGTATGGTCGAAGCCATCGGGGATATGTACGCAGAGTGTGGCTGTAGCCGAAACTCATGAGGGTGTATTCGCTTGAGACTCTGTTCCATTCCTCATCGCGGCAAAGCTCTTCGCCCATGAAGATTCGGGAGGATACGCGGGAGACGATGCGGATGAGGTCTTCCTGGGGTTTAACACCGTGCCATTCTGAGAGGTGTTAGTTATTTGTCCTCCTAGGCGGAAGTATGGTTAGGTACCCTTTGAGTCAGTGAGACAGTCGCGGATTGCTAAAGCTGATTCCTCAGAGACAGGACCAGTTACCCTGGCTAAAGAATGATCATCAGTAACTAGTTTGGGATAGCTGAGCTAGAGAGACTCACTCAAGGCCTTTGTGATATACTTATTGATGACAGTCGGCATTTTAGGATCGAAACCAAAGGGGTCGAACCCGGGGATATATTGATGAGCGTCCTTATCAGAATCAGCACCGAGCCGTCACTATCAACACGAGCCCTTACATCTTTAGTGGGTAGGAGAAAGTCGAGTTGTCTGTTACTTTTCAAGGCCTCGACCCACGAAGGAGGAATAACCAGGAGCTTGCCTAGCTCAGTGTAAGCCCTGTACGGCTGATCCTTATAGACTGTTCGCGAGTTTGCAAGGAGACTCTTGCTGTTGGAGAGAAATTCCTTGACCACTCGCCTGTCGGTCAGTTCCAAGGGCTTCTTGGGGATAAGAAATTGGTATTTATCTTCATGAGAGAATAAAGAGAAGTTCACAACTAAGATTGTGATGAGGGAAATCGCAGAAAGAACCGCATATTGCGGGTTTTGGAGGATCGTATTGATGTATGTCGACATCTTGGAGAACTGCCGATGGTGGGATGATGGATCTGAATCCTTCACGGCATTGAAGCTATATTTATACCATCCACGAGGTATATATTAAAACAAGGATCGACATAAAGTGCTCCTCTTCTGTACTTGGCCTCAATCTCCATTTCACCGGAGCTTTAAGACGCGAGTGCCGACAGGGGGTACGAGAATAACAGCTCCTCAGTCTAACATGTCAAAAACAAGTAGTACGAGTAACCTACATCAGTGCTTGGACCTCTGCAAGAGCGATTTTGTCACCCCAGCTGGTGTCTCACGATTTTCTGATACCCCAAGAGCCCGAGTCCCTTTCAAAATGCCGCACATCGTCAATGCATAAACGGAATGACACATCATATCGGCTGGAAAGAGCTCAACCCCGTGAATATCTCCGTTCCAATGTAACACTACAGTTGTACAGCCATGCAGTGCATGAGCCAATAGGATTGTAGGTGTATACGATTATAACCGAGATTTTCGCCAAACGTTTCCTGTTTAGATGGCCCACGCCTCACGGACCCTCGTAACCCACACTTTTAACGACAGCCAAGCATTGGGGCGCATGGAGGGTCCGTGGAAACTCCGCGGACGGAGAGCGGAGTGTATTGAAGGAGATTAGAACGAGTCATGCGATGACGATGATAAAGGTTGTGAAACACGAGGATAGCGGAGAGTAAACGGTTATGGAAAACCGAGGGGAAATGTCGTGGAGAGTGAGACAAACTTTCAGTAGACGATAAGCTTACTGTTTCCTGCATCATTGATAGGGGTTTTTACTTCGAGACGAACTCTATCAAGGTCAGCGCAAACTTTGAGCCGTCTCAACTGTTCGATAAACTTCAATAACTCCAAAGTCTATCCACGTCAGATCATCGCGGGGATAGCTGTGATTGCGCCGCAGCACTGCAGCTGTCTAACCGTATTGGCTATGCCAGGGATGATCGCCTACCCCCCATCGGTAGTTTCTTTCCCCCTAGTAGCGAGCGGTCTTTGCACGGCCCGCACCGCGTCGATAATCGGATTTCGGCACTGGAAGGGGTGTGAGGGCGGAATTGATTACGCTGCGTTGCGCGGAGGAGAATTACGCAGGATTTTCGCTACGCCACCGGATAGGGCATGCTGATTATATAATTGGATTTTAATTGGGCGGTTGCATGGCCTTTGATACTGAGTTTTAATGTGAATTGGCGTATTGATCCTCTATTGTGCCAGTTCCGTATGAAGCGCGAATGACTGAACGTATCTGCTTACATACCACGAAAGGAGACGGAAACTGCCGTGCTGGGCTTTTGGAATGCTTGTAAGGACTTCAATCAATACGGAATATCTAGCTTCTGTATGTTCTGGACAGGTAGATTTTAAAAGGTACCACCATGATGGAGTCTAACAGACGTACAGCGAAGCGCAATTGCCAAGTCAGAATCTTATCAATCAGCTCACTGGCGCCGGAGAAGATAGTATGCAGAGCATTATAAGCATGATGACCAGCCAGATATACTCCCAGCCTGGCCCCGAGGGAAACTCAGAGTTCAAAGGTCTCGCTCAGAACGCCGGTTCCATGCTTTCGAATTTGAGCCAGGGTCTGAACTAGAGAGCTAGCAGCACTCAAGCCTCGGCGGCTAGTTTAGTCTCAGTGAGTAACCTTGTGCGACAGAGGTCTTTGCTACCAGATGCCTTACGTGTGCTCTCACAAACTAATGTCTACTTTTCAGGACCACGAACACATGGAGGCCAGTACTTCCGTTTCTTATATTTGGATACCCGTTGCTGGATGGATTCCTGGATCCAACGCCATTCTCGAGCAGCAGAGGGATGTGGGAATGATATGGGCTGAGTACCAAGGACATATCGCGCATAAGAGTACTGACGCCAATAAGACAGCCTATGCTCTTGTCGGTGCAGTGAATCTACTCTGGCTACAGAACCAAGCTATTTGCTATAGACTGCGGACCGTCGGCGTGGCGTTACAGAAGATTCAGTCAACATTTGCGGCTATAGGAAATAATCTGGGACAGACTGCAACTTTGATGGCTGCTGCAGACGAATCTGTCAGAGTATCTCTGATTGAAAATCAGGC
Source organism: Fusarium tupiense (assembly GCA_013364945.1). Taxonomy (NCBI): domain Eukaryota; kingdom Fungi; phylum Ascomycota; class Sordariomycetes; order Hypocreales; family Nectriaceae; genus Fusarium; species Fusarium tupiense. Next base: position 139,056 of record JABEEO010000084.1, read on the forward strand.
GGCGATTCAAGCGGGGATCACCAGAGCTGTGAAAGAGTTTCAGGATACTTTGGCTGTGGTTCAAGCACTCGTCGCGATCGACTCGAGGATCCAAACAACTGGAATCTCTGCGGACATCGACGCGCCCGGCGTCTATCCGGAATAGACTTGGACGTTACATAGTGAGAGCAGGGACGCAAATGAGATGAGAATTTGCATTAGCGGAATGTTCAAGTGTTCTATCATGCAGTTGTGAAATTAAGCTAGGACTTATATCAGAGATCCCAATCCAAGCTTGCATATCAGCTCACCATTACTGACATCAAGGACAACAATTTCCAAGATAATCAACTTGTGCCGAGAAGCCCATGGCCTCATTCCACATCCCATTCACCCGTCCCCACTTGGCATCAAACCCCGTAACCATCACCAAAGCCTCCAGCTCAGGGCTTCCATTTCGCAGTAACTCGCCTTCGCGAATGGCAAATATAGCCTGCGCTGCAGTAATGCATCCACTTTTATACACGTCGTTCATCTCGATAATGAGGGTTTTCATGGCGCTGCGGTGTCCCAGGATAATCTTTCTCAGTGCCCATATATCTTGATATAGTTTGGAATGTGGCGGTGCGCTGTTACCGTAGGAGTAGAGCCTGTAGCCTAGAGTAGCTAGTTCCTCCCTCAAGATGTTGAAGCGTCGCTGGAGATCGGGAAACTGGATTACGTGCTGGATGGATGTGCGGAGGGAGGCTTTGAGGCTGGGTGTGACTTTCATGTTTGCGGTAGGAAAGGCTGTTTGTAGTCGTTTTGTGTTGAATCCACCCTTACTTTGTGTTTTTTGCATGAGGTCAGGATTAAGGAGCGTAATAAGATGCGGCCACATATTTATAGGTCTGGAGAGAGCGTTGGAGTCTATTTGAAACCTTTTCAGATGCAGAGAAACTCAGCTCAAAGCTGCCAGACTTTAACCTTTTAGCAATCGATAATGTATAAACAAGATTTCACAATAACGGAGTTTTGATGAGACTGACTAACGGAATTTTAACGGCAGTAATCAATATTGCCCAGGCTGTCATTCAATGATCTAGCTATATAATAAGATAATTGTGGAAAACCCATTTCAGATGCTGAAGTCTATCACAGCGCTTCTTCTTTGATCGCTTATCTTGATCATCCTCATCATCCATGTCCATCAGGGATTTACAGGGGTGAGCGCCAGTGGAGACTTCTCAAGGCGGGGCAAAACGGGAGGAGAAATTCCATACATCTTCACCAACCTCACAATGGACGTGCAACCCTTCACGCCCTTTCCATATCAACCCCTCAAATCCGATGAGCTGAGACTGCTACTTGTCAAACCTGGCGACACTGATTTAATCCGTGTTGAGCTTAAAACCGTCAAATCCCGCACGTCGCAAAGGTTCTGGGCCTTGTCTTACGTCTGGGGCGCAAGAGAAAACCCTGCTACTATTCTTCTCAACGACCAGCCATTCAGCATCACGAGGAACCTATACAATGCTCTGTATCAGTATCGCCGTCATGTGTTTGACGAGAATGACAGTGATAAGGCAATGCTCTGGGTAGATGCCATTTGCATCAATCAGAATGATCAGGTCGAAAAGTCAATCCAAGTTCCCCGCATGTCAGAGATTTACGGTCAATGTGAGCGTGTGTTGGCTTGGCTGGGCCCGGTTGATAGTGATGAGGAAGTTAATGTTCCCAGACTGGCCGAGAGGTTGAAGCACTTCCACTCACCTGCAGATTCTGCCAGTCAAGACATGTCTGAAGATGAGCGAATCACAGCATTCATGCATGCTAAACGTTCTGATGAAAGCTCCGCAACTGAGGTTGAGTCTGTTCGGGACGCCTTAAGGTCTATCGGCCATCGCCCATGGTTCCGACGGATCTGGATTCTTCAGGAAGCTGTCCTGGCAAAGAAACAGCCGATCTTACTTTGTGGACCTCATGAGCTGGGGTACGAGACTTTTTTCAAGACTTGGGTCTTGATGCTGAATCCATCTGAGGATGGGCAGCTACTTTACTCATTCATGGCTGAGAATCCAGTCAGGTTCAAAGCTATCGAGCTGGCGTATAAGAATATTCTACAGTCCAGAAGTGAAACGGACCCGGAACAGGCAAAAGGCTCTGCGAGTCAGGAAAGGCAGTGCGCTCTTGACATAGTTAAGTTGTTGAATGAAACAACAGAGCTGGAAGCTACGGTTGCTCATGATCGTTTATATGCCCTCATTGGGCTTTTGGCTTGCGACCCTCTACCCTCGGCCCTTCAGCCAAATTACACCCAATCTTTCGACGAACTCTGCTACAAGTTCGCGATATTCATTCTTAAGCAGACCCAAGATATTCGTGTATTGAACTTGGGAACTGTCGGCAACCTTGCATGTGTGCCGTCATGGACACCAGATCTCCGAAACAGCTGGACAGCAAGGTCCAATTTGACGCCCAGTCCTGGGAAGTGCTTCAACGTCTCTGAGGATGGCAGGACTCTAACCATGCCGGCGATTATCCTTGGGCAGTGCGTGTCTGTCAGCAAGCCCGTTACCCCCGATCCCGATACTGGTCTGGTATCGCCAGCAGGGTTCCTGCAATTTGACGAGGCCATAGTCAAAGTGGCCGCAGCTATCAGAAGATTTACTCGCATGGAGGTCATGACCGAATGGTTCAAGTTTAATCTTTCAGACATATACACCGAAGAGCGATTAACTCAAAATCCGATCATCGCGCAGAGAGTCATGATGGCTTATGTGTGCATGGTTCACAACCAACCACTCTCCTCACTCGGCACGAGATTCGGAACGGAAGAACATTTGCAAGGTGCTTATGGAATGGTAACAGATCCTATTTTTCAGCAGAGTATGGTTGGATGTAGTAACTTTGTGCTACAAGATGGAACAGCGGGGCAATTACTTCACACTGACGCGGTGGCAGCCGCTGGTGATGCTGTCTGTGTATTTCCTGGGCTTTCAACTCTTTTCCTTATACGAAGAAGTGATGATGCAACTTGTCGGATCATCGGCCAGGTGTCCAAATGGGAGAGCATTGGAGCAAGTTTGCCTGCTGAACAACTTGAGAGCCACCGTCGGTCTTTTGAAGCTGCGCATTTAGGAAGACAAATTGATAGTATCGTTAGAATAGTAAGTATCGTGTGAGAGTATAAGGCGAAGGACCGTTACAGAGCGGTAGTGGTTAGGTCTCTGGGGAGGATAATATCATACCGTCATCAGAACTGATACAAGCTGTGTGCAGTGATGAGTGAAACATGTGCTATGTGGCACAAGTCTCAGATTCAATAGTGCCATGCAGGTGGGATTATATGGTCATGCTTGCGAATGATTACTCGAAAGACTCGTTGGACTTGGACCCCACCGGGCTCATTATTTCTCGGTTTTCTTCCCTTTTCCGAAGGGAGAGGCCATGTAGCGTATGAAGCCATTCATAATTATACAGATCCGATAATATGGGAACGATGGGGGATCATATTATTTCAAGCCTTCTAGCGCCAATGAGCAGGCTACGGTTTTGTGGCACAGCAATCACCTAAGAGCTATTCAATGATCACAGTGACACAACAGCTCGGATCCTGCAAGAGTGCGGAGATAATGGGATTTGAGCCAACAGTGGACGAAAGGTACCGAAGTTACACGAGAATTTTATTTGGGTTATGTTGCGAAGAATCGCAAGGCCGAAAGCAACAAGAACAAGTTGGGGGTTTGTATAACACCCGCCCAGATCCAACAGTTGCTTGAAATCTTTGAACACCAGCCCAAGGCATTCTGTATTGTTCTAACATCCCTGAGATTCCTCCGGCCATGATTGAGACTGTCGAAGCAAGCCCGTCTATCACGACTGTCCAATACCGAAACGGGGAAGAGACTACAACGATCTCGGATAACGCAGGACCAATTCTAGCATCCAATTCCGCCAAGAAAACCAGTAGCGGTCATCATATGATTGGGAACGATACAAATGAGACCCCATTCTTACACAAGGAACTACGCAGAATCTCACAGGTTCGGGAGATATCTGTATCGTTCGACCGTTTGGTTTCTCAGAAGAAGTGTGAGGTTGATTTTCGAGATGCAGCAGGAAAAACAGCACTCCAAGTTGCCCTTGAGTTTGATCTTATAGTGGAAGCAAACTCTCTTGTCCTCGCTGGAGCGGATGTCACCTTGAGTGACTTCGAAGAGCAGAAACTTATACATGCAGCATGTCTCGACGGGCAGACTGAGGTAGTGGAATCGCTGCTTGGGAGAATTACGAACATCAACGGCACACATATCAACAACGAAACTCCGCTGTCCGCAACGTGCGAGATGGGACACCTGGATATTGCTCACCTAATGCTTGAAAACGGGGCTGACGCGAATATCTCTGATGATAATGGGTGGACGCCACTCCACTGGGCCTGTTTTGGGGATCAGGAACAAATTGTTGAGCGTCTTCTTCAAGTGGATGGATTGAATATCAACGCCATTGAAGCGAAAATGAACCAGACACCGCTCAATATAGCCGTGGAAAGATGCTATTACTATATTGTTTATCTCCTCCTTGGAAACAATGCGGATCTCTACATCAAGGATTCCATGGGTTGGACCCCTTTGATGACGGCAACGAGAGAACAGGATTTGGAGATTGTTAGGTTGATACTTGGACACAAAGACGGATGGAGAGATGGTTACTTGGAAATAACTGATGAGAGTCGCTATACTCCTCTCCATGTAGCCAGCATGCACGGGTCTTGTAGAATTGCCTCTGAGCTGATTAGCGCTGGCGCGGATTGCGATGCTAGATTCCGACTCGGTGACGATAACCCTGGCAGGCCAGAATATCCTGGATACACACCATTGCATCACGCCTGCTCCGAGGATCAGCTCCAAATAGTTGATCTTTTGTTACCAGAAATACCATTACCAGGGGTCGAGATTGATGCCAGAGCAGCAGATCGGAGAACTCCCTTGCACGTTGCAAGCCTAGTGGGGAGTGAGCGTGTCGTCAAGTTACTACTTGAAAGAAACGCAGATATAAATGCTACGGACGATGAAGGGAGCACTCCATTGCATCTCGCTAGTGGTTATGGCTCGGGGTGGAGAAAGCGAACACCAGAGCGGGATCTGATAAAACCTGATCGCGACTCTGTCGAAGATTCAGAATCCGTGAAGAAGTGTTGGAAATCCTCGCCTAGAAAATATGTATCTGTCATTGAGCTTCTGATGCGACATGGAGCTGATTCAACCATGATCGATGAGTATGGCTGCACAGCTCTGCATAATGCGGCGATAGCTGCGTACAAAGGGAATGTTGAAAAACTCCTCGAGCTGATGCAACCAGATACTCTTTCTTGGAGAGACTGGAAGCAAAGTCCAGTTTATTCTGCGCTTCTGGGTGAGCATCCGCTCGCTGCCATGAAATCGCTGCTCGCCAAACAGGAAGTCAAGGAAGCGCCTTTCTGGAAGAATGGTGGAAAGCTTCAAGTCATCGAAATGGCTGCTAAAGTGATTAAGCCCTTTGATATTGTGGGTTTACTATTCTGTGAGCTGCCGAGCGATCGCGAAATTGTAGTCACTGGATCTGATAACTGGGGTCCGATTCAATGGGCAGCACACGAAAGACTTCCAGGTGTCTTGTCCAAGCTTATCGACGACGCTGGCCGTTCTGAAGACATTGGTATGATGGTTCATGAAGCATTGCAGGCAACATCCAAGTCGATAACCTCGAACGAACTGGAGCATGAGTTATCCTGCGAAGTCCTGGTCCAAGTCATGTGGATTCTTATCACGAACTCTCAACGAACGCCCAAGAACGTTGAAGCAGTCAGAGTTGCCTGGAACATCGTGTGGGATGGTGCAGCTAGTCAGATGGGGGCAACAAAGTCTCACATTGCAGAGCCTTGTGATGTATTGCGGAGACGAGCATCCCATCTCAGAGATCACAAAGAAAGACAAAATCAATTAATCCGTCACGATAAAGAGTTGAGTCCACTCAAAGATAATAGCAACCTCAGGGCAAGCCTACATCCGAGAGATCGTGAACCTTGGCAAAAGAAAGAAAGACGCGAGAGGCGGTTCGGAAAGGAGCCAGGGGTCGAGACAAGCAAAGCAGTAGGAAGACCTACCACCTTAGGCACTTTGCAGGACATCCTTAAGGATCCGCCGTTTGCACAGATATCTCAAACGCACAGAGACGAAGTGGACTACAAGCCTCCAGTGCCTGGACCAAATACCAAATGGATCGTCCAAGCGGCTGAAGCCACCGTTGTAGCATTCTTCAAAGCAAAGGGGGAATCGGGCAGAATTAGGAGAAATCGACCGATAAAGGAAGTTGTCTACGATCCAGGACCTACCGAGGTAGTGGGAACGGCCATTCGAAACCTGCTCGATATGACTACAAGAGGATCAATGCGTTTCAACAGCAATTTATACGCCAAAGAGAACCTCAAGGTCACCTGGGTCCATTTACCTTCTACCAATGTAAGTGGCATGGCAAATCTGACTGGGGCCACCGCTGACTCGAGATAGATGGTTTGGATGAACGTCAGTACCTTGTTCACAATTCTGACAAAGAATTGAAGATATTTGAGCAGAAGTCACTAAATTATTTCACAGGATCTTCTCACTGCAATCATGTCACATGAACGTTACCGCACTCGTGACTACTACAAAGTCAGGTCCTTCTTCCGAGATAGCTGGGTTGAAGTCCCTGACAAAGAATCCCGTTCAAGAATGATGAGGCCCCGGTCTGTGATCAGACCGAAGGAGAAGTCAGCGGACATCCAGTCGAAAGAAGAGGAGGCACCGGAATCAACTACACTCACAGAAACAGACAAAGATGAAGATGGAAGTAAAGGCTCAGAAGCCACCGAGAGCGAGACGATACTTGACGACTCGAGGACAGAGGATCAGAGGATCTACGATGACTGGGACTCAAAACCTGATCAGCTTCCAAAGAAGCCCCACGAATTTGTGCCCGCGTCTGCTATCTATGTTTGTTGAACATCTATCTAAATTTCTAGACACTAATACCCTCTTCTAGATGCCATACCTTTCCTATTCTACTCATTGTAGACATTGGGATTCGAGACTCCTCTCACACGAGTGGGATCTCAAACAAAGACATGACCATTACGAAGAGCTGTTGGATACGTATAAGGGGAAGGATAAGCAGCAACACGGTTCGCCAACGCTTGATGAATGGTACTACCAATTCGCTCAAGAAGACAGCGAAGCCATAAACGACCAGAGCTGTAGGAATGAGAGCCAGGTTGTGAGCAAGTATCTCAGAGAGAATGAAAGAGAAGGGGATATAGGCATTGAGAGAGAGCCTAATCAGTGGACAGTTGTACGTGTTAACCAAGTCTGGATCTGGGCTATTTCAACAAGTAGGTTAAATATGGCCTCGAACAAGTCTTGAGCTCACGGAACCCCAAAGAATGGGTCATTACAGCTACCGCATCACCATTAGGTGGCAGCCCTGATTTACTTGTCGAAGAGATCCTGAATTCTCTAAGCAAACATGGAGAATACGGCGGTAGTGGAGCACAGCCTGTGACCGCATCTGAAGTAGTACCAGCGATAATCGATCATTCATCGGCTCGTACCAGAGAAGATCCAACGATGGCGAGCGTATCTCCGTTGGACAAACCTTTTCTCACTATATCAACAGAATTGTAAGTCGTTAGCTAAACACTGCATATCAAAGATTGACAAGGGTTTAGGGCAGGAAGGAAACCACTCTATTCGATGACTTCCGTGCATGGTCGCCAAACGAACATCAACAGAAGAAAACCCCAAACGACAAACAGGAACAATCTCTTCAGGTTCAAAGCTTGATTGGGGGGCCGAGCCTATCAACTACCATAGAAACCAAAACAACACAGACAGCCAGGCAGACTCACAGCCACGGCCATGATATCAGTGCCGCGATCGTCGATTACGTCAAACTCTCCAACGCTGTTACAGTATATGCTGAGTGGAGCTAGCCGGTTTTAGGCAATTCTATCTTCACACCAGTACCTCTGAAAAACTGTCATGAGTCATACGGTAGTACGTTTTATCGGCTGGGTTGGTGAGGCGGCTAACATCGGCAAGAAGAATATCTCCCCCGATCCTAGCCGGCTGTGAAGGTTGTAGCGCCGAAATTCATGGAAACTCATGGAAGCAATACTGTAGCCATTGAAGGATCGCAGTTACTGACTCCTACAAAGCCTCCTCCGTACTAGACGATCCTCTGTACTAGGGTAACCATGACAGTACCCCCCAGATCCAACCTGTCTACTCCTTGTTAAGGATTTTTTGGTGTCGATAGGACCACTTTCTTAACAATTGTATGCCAAGAAAGTGTGATGATAAAGGAAGGTGAACGCAGTATTCGAGGTTGACAGTGACGTATGCTACAGGGTATTTTAGCGGCATGTCTCATATGCAAACGTGCGTAATTTCTAGTGCTGTCAATCGCGATAAGATCGCAGCCCTGGCAAGGATTATATTTCCGCTAGCGGAATTAGGCTGCACATCAGCGGGGTAATGTCGGACCTTATGCACTCCAGTAACCAGGAACGTCCTTGTGTTAATGAAAACGGCCGACAGGTAAAAGACAATTGATAGTCAAAGTACCGACGAACAACATTTACTCAGACTGAATGCGTATTGAATGTAATAGACAAGTGCTATCTTGGTAGATCTCTTCCAGCGATGAAAAAATGTTGGTTTATTTCGGCTAGAGAGACGCATTGACGTTTGGGCCGATCCAGCACAATAACAAGATCAAGTCTTGATCACGCGTAAGGTGGTTGGGAAAGGGCAGCCTCATAGATGACCTTACTTAAATAAGCTAGTAATCAACTAACTGAGATCCACAGGGCTTGTTTCATTTTCCTAGGGGGGTCCATTTCTGTTGTAGTGTCACCCATACAATGAGAAAGCCAAGACAAGATGGCAAACAGAACTCTTCTGTAGTGACTCCCCAACCCTTGATCTCCTCCTTTCCATCATGTTTTTGAGTAAAACTCGTAGTAGTGACTTATTGCCTCCTATATTACCTGACCATATACGTGAGTTCTTTGCATAGCTATCGCGACAATTCTAACTGACCGTCGTCCAACCGAGCTAACTAGCCAGTGGAAAATGACAAGGGCTTGGTGAAGGAGGGTCATCGAACTACTAAGCAAGGATTGGCTATCTTTCAGGCCGAGTGACCGACGCAGATCTCAGCGTCAATGACCATGGAGCCCGGAGAGCCGAGCCGTTTCGGCGACTGGGATACCAAACTTTCTAACACTGACCTTTGCCAAATCCGGCTATACTCATGTACGTACCTCTCTAATTGAGTACTGCTTCTACTGAGGCTGATGCAACTGAAAGTTAACATTGTCAATGAAGTGCCTTGCAGTCAGTCCTTTCTATTATTCTCCGAACGTCTTTAAGCTAGACAAAACCGGCTCTACAGATATTCGATCTGCTACGGCAACGCAGTTACTTCTACCGATATGGCTTTGACCAAGACCCCAACCCCCTTCTTATGACGCCGTGAGGAATGGAGGGTGAGACATTCAGGTCTCGACTTGGTGCTACCTGAGAATCATGGATGGCTGGCTGCCTGATCAACCCCTGTCTGCCTACGCGAAGCGACAGAGCTCTGACAGGAACCTTAATCCTTTTCACACCACACGAAAAACTGCAAGATTTACCCGTGTTGCTTTGTAAGTCGTAGATCCATGTCCGCTTCTTCTTGTTTCATCCTGGCTGCAAGACAACCTTCGCCAATCCGACCACCAGCGGATCAGATGATCTACAATCACACCCGCACCCAATGATGTAGAGACAATTACTAAAACTGGGCCTCTCACATCAGACAAATGGTGGTTTTGCTGCCGGGAAATAGTACCGGGCATTCCCCTCGCCCTTGGAAATGGGTTTGGTTTCCCCATTTGGATAGGAGGAGACTTGGCTGTCCTGGCGAAAGTTGAGCGAGCTGCTCGAAACATTATTCTTCAGCAACCAGGGTGCTCAGCCTTGCGAATCGTATCACAATTTAAGCGCCCATGGCTTAATGCAGATGTGACAGTTGGTGATGAAAATGCTGAGCATTTACGATACAGACATTTATTGTCTTCCGAGCTTTTAAAGGAAGCGGTTTCTCCTCTGGCATAGGTAACGAATCTTTTAACGCAATCACGCATATCTATTTCTCTTAACATCTTCACAAATTCGCTGCAAGTACTATCTTGACGAACAAACATGGAACATCATAGCCTTGAACTGCAAATTACTTGTCACAGGGCTATTGAGACCCCTCAAGATGCCGCATACGTCCTGCATGAATGCCTCATTGGAGACCTACGACTCGTCTCTCGGGGACCTACCAATGAAGAAGCACGCCAGCTTATCGAGAACCATGCAGTCTTTGTCTATCCCTTCAGCTGGACAAATGAGACGCCTCACCCAGGTTTTAATGGCTTAGTCCCTTCACCCATACCCACCAGTAATGGTTATCGTTCGAATTTGCGGCGATCATGCGTCGCATTAACGCACAAAGGCCAACATTACCGCATTGAGGTGATCTTTTGGACACAGTCATTCATTTACTAGTACCAATCACAAGGGAAAAACAGCTTGCGGGATGACAGAGGGCATTGGGCGTTTCTTTTGTTGATTTGGGATCAGGCTACAAAGGCTTAATGGATTTGAAGCGATAAAAGAGGGACAACCTGCAAAGGACTTTTGGGTTTATTCGTCATGTGTTTACATTAACATGAGACTTTTATTCGATCTTTACTTATCACACGATTAACTTCATAACCCCTGTCTTGAGTGTGGCAGCCTGATCGGAGGGTTTCAGTGATGATCCTTGTAGACCACGATGTGACACTCTTGGCTTGGAAATCGTTGACACATCGCAACACCCTGTGCACACTACCGACGGATCTCCCTGTCATACTCGGTCATTTCGCCACTTGAGCCATTGGAAATAGCGGTCTAGGCTTAAGAACTGATACGAGGAGATCGCCTGAGGAGCTCGCCCTCCATTCGTCAAGACAGAGTTCGAAGGCGTTAGGCTACCGCCAAGGGCGTTGAGCTACCACATCCTGTGCGGGGCAAGAAGGGACAAACAACTTTAAGTTAACTTGACAAGGTTAGCGAAGATATCGATGGAGCAGCTGATCTACTTTATCGACGCTAAGCGGAAACTTTGCCCCGTATGGAGAGAGCGTGGAGTCAAGTGTGACCATTCGTGACGGACCACCAATTTGACGTAACTTGGATTCGCCAGGGAGGAGGCAGAAGAGATAGCCATTGGGCCATGGAAAGTACAAACGTGATTTCTAGGAACTTTCCTTGCAGACTTCAGCAACCTGACCTGTGGATCTTACTACCTATAAACTCTGGCAACGGTAATTGCGGGGTTGCAGAAACAGGATCGGGGTAAGGCAGAATCTGAAACATGCATCCATAAAAGAGCTCTCTCAAGGTGTAAATGTATCACTGCTCGATGCCGAGTGGAGCTAGCTCCGATTGAAATTCACGTGATTCTTGCTCAACATAGCCAATTAGCCTAGAGCTACTGAAGCCATAGTTACGAGATGTGATAGTTTGCATTGTACAGATAATAGGTCATAAAGTTCTTACCCAGAAGAACTTGCGCCATAACTACAGACACTTGTCAGGTACTTGAGGTACAAGAGATCTAGATTATTATAGAAGGAACCTTCTATTATAGGCCTATAGCTGTAGGGGCTTAAGTAACTAGCTAAGTATTTATTGCTCATTGAAACCCCTATAATAAATTATAATCAGCAGCTGGCTTCTTGCTTGATATATTTAATGTATTCTGTAATTAGTAGGTCTACTAGCTACAGTTCTTTTAGGCAAGGACTTTATAGCCAAATGTGTATAAATATAATAAATAACTAAAGTTTATATTAGCTAGCAATCCAATCCGCAAGAGTAACATACTGCTAATTAAAGTCTACGTAATATTATTTAATATATACATACTTATATAGTTTTATTAACTAATATTTTCTTTACTATATAACTATATTTAAATAACAAGCATCTGCAGGAGCTTGATTCCATCGCCGAGAGAATACAGTTGGCGGTAAGTTAGACTTTGATGCTTACCCAAGATGAAATTGGAGTTTCTGACCCAAGGCCGAAGGATCAACGCGGCTCTTTCACTTCAACAAAGTGAGGTTGCTATTCGTCAAGCGACCGAAGCCACTAGACAAGGAAAAACTTTTATGACTTTTACTTTTGCAACTGTTCTGTTCGTAAGTCGCATCCCAAGAACGACACAGTAGGCTTTTAGAAGATACTGACGGTTGAAATCAGCTTCCACTATCGTTCCTGTCTTCCCTGTTTGCTTTGGGCGTTGCCTCGTTTCAACAGACTCCAGCTCGGGCGTTTTACATTATCTGTTAGTCCTCATTTCTACTGAACCTTAGGTGACTATCCCACTGACAGTGAGAAATCTAGTCCTTGTGTCTGTTGGCATATCTACAATCTTGGACTTCGGCGTCTTGTACTGGGAGAATGTCAAGCAAGTAAAAGAAAACATCATTCATATTGCAACGACTGCATGCGAACACGCTTCCAAACCCACATTAGACTTACCGATTGTTTCAAATGACATCACAGATAATAAGAAAAGCGGAAGTAAACTAAGTAGTCTCTTGAAGGCCGAAGGTCAGGAGCGGGGGATTATGAGGTGCTTCAGAGACCATGGACAGAGAATCAAGATCGATGACATTGAGAATACTTTTATAAGAAGGGCCGAGACGTTGTGAAGTTTATAGCGAGGTTTAGTATATAGTTCCTCCTATTTATCCTTTATGTTATTATAATTTAGAAGAAAAGTAAAGTTTATATAAAGTAGTTATTAATTACTAGTAATTTTTAATTAAGAAAAGTAATATCCTTTTTTATAATATATATATTAATATAAAATACTTCTTAAGGAGCCTTTATAACTCTTAATTACTAGCTTTATATTAACTACTTTTTTCTTTTTAAGTATTTAATTAAGATAATATTCTTTAAGCTATAATACCGATTTTAAATATCTAAATTATCTAGCTATTAGGCTTAGCTCTTTTCTCTTCTCGGGTATAAATTTAAAAACAGGAAATACAGAACTCTCGGTATTACTTAAACATATGTCATCCCCCCCTGAATGTATCCACGAACCTAAAGTCGGCTGAAATCGCTCTTTCAACTCAAGCAGATGATTGTTTGTAAGGACATCTGTGTCCCAGTGAAGGATAAAGTCAATCACTTCTTCGAAGTCGGTCTTTTGTTGAGGGAACATCATACCAAGTAACTCCTTACAAGACAGTTCGACCTGTCCCCGTCTTAGAAACATCCGGAGTGGCCAGTTCAACTCAACCGTCACCACACTGTCCTCGTCAGGGTAGTCAAGACGTTTTCTCTCCTCACTCCACTCGAACTCGATCGGAATCACCACATATGAGCGATCTCCGTCGCCTGTCAGCCGATGCTTTGCCCCAAATCTCATCCAGAATCTTGGATTGGCCCCATGGAGAAGAAATGAGGCTATGATGGAGACATAGGGGCCCCGGTCTTCGGCAACAATACTCCGCATGAGCATATAGTGCCAGCAAGATATGCTCTCCGCTGTTGATGGTCCATTAGGATCGAAACCCAGCTCGAGATAGGTATTAAGGATCGTATTGAGCCCTTGAGAGATACGACTACGTGCCATAGGGCTCGCTTGTGCACCCTGACATGTCGCCGGTACCAGTATGGGCAGTGTGACAAGTCCTTGTACTCCGTCTAGGCCAATTAAGCGTTTCTGCGGAGCGTGATCTGTCATGCCGTAAAAGGCAGCGAATATGCCTACCCTGACAGAAAAACTGACTTGAATCGGGTGGTAGATCATATCCCCCGGCCTCATCCAGTTGACGTCGACGAGCTGGAATGACGCCTGGGGGGAGAACAAGTCTTCGGCTACCTCGACTACGGTATCTAAGAATGCCGTGAATCTCGCTGAATCTGCGGTCACGTCCTTTGCAGCATTTGCTCTCAAGAGGGTGCAGATATCATAGTCAAGGCTGGGGGGATGAAGCACATTGAACAGACCTTCCGGGCAGAGGTCAAAATGACTTTCTAAGTTGGATTCCTTGCCGCGCTCATGATAATAATTCTCGTCCATGACCGCAGCTTGGATATGCGCCAAGAATGTCTGACACATGGCATCCAACATGTTGAGACCTTCTAGCCCTGCGGCCAGCTTTTGCTTAGTCTGGTCGCTTTTGAGAAATTCAACAATGGATCTGTGCGTGAATTTGACGGACTCTTTCAGGGTTTGGTCGATCTGTCGCTCCTGATCGAGATGCACCAACTGTATTTCGAGGAGCCCTTTGCATTTGCCGTAAATCTTCTTCCGCGTTCGCTCCAAGCGGTCCGTTATTTCGTCATCTTCAAGTTGCTCTATTTGTTGAATGAGAGCGAAATCACGATTTTCGATGTAGTTTTCCAAAAAGGAAATGCGGAAGATGGGCCAATCGGGAGGGCAGTCGAGCGCGACTGACAAGATCAAGTATGCTTCTTTTCGATCACACGGGTGAATAGAGCTCAGAAGGTGTTGGAATAGGTCATTCAACTCGGTGGGAAGCGCCTTGACTTTGTTCTGCAACTGTGGTAGCCTGTCTCCGCTCAGGAGACCGTCTTCAATATCGTGCAAGATCAGCTTGAGCCACAAAAACACGCCGTCCGATTTATCCACAAGACCGGACTCAAAGTGTGCTAATTCATAAGGACTTGCCAGTTTCTGGTAGGTGTTGTTGTTTTTCAGCCTGTCCCGCACAATCCGTGACACGTCAGATCGCGTCAGCTCGTGCAAGCGGAAACTTGGGAAACTCTTGAATGCCTCTTGGAAAATAGGCCATTCTCGGCTCGAGACGCATATCTTCACATCAGTGGGTCGTGTTGAAGTCCATCGCAGTAGTTCCTTTGTTAGTGATGCATGGTCCCCTTGAAACTCATCTAAGCCGTCAATGAAGAAGACAAGCTTGTGATTGCGATACACCTCGTCGCGGCCAATCAGATCGGTGAAGGCGAGCATGATATCATCCGAGGAATCAAACGTGACTGCGACGTTATTGAGGGTGGCATCCCAATGCTTTGGAAAGGCGAGAGGGATAAGCTCTGGAGCATTGGAGAGAATAGAATAGAGAAGACCACGAATCAAACCCCTCAGACTCTTCTGTAGGGTTGTGCCGGGATTCCAGAAGAAGAATTTACCAAAAACAAGAGACTTGTCTCCAGCCCAGATATCAAGATACTGTTTGGTTTCCTCCTGCCGACATAAATATTTCATCAAAGTCGACTTTCCTGAGCCTGGCTTTCCAGAAATATGGAAGATGCCGTTGCCGTGTTTGATCCAGTCGACGAAGTTGTCACGAGCTCCGGACTTTTCCATAGGTTTGTAAGATGTGATGTGATGGCTGTAAAAAGGACGATCATGGTCCTCGCTGTCGTCACTGTCGTCGTCACTATCGGATGAGTCGAATATCCATTCAAACGTCTTATCATGGGCTTCAGCCACATCGTCATATCTCTCATCCATCGAATCGAATCGTAAGGTAGAAAGGATGCAACTCTCTCGCACCTTCAACGTCGCACGGTCTGACAAACTGACCACCTCCCTCATCTGTTCCAGAGCCTCGGGGCTGAGGAACTTGACCTGTAACCCATCGCGAAGGGCATCTATGTTCCGGCGAAGAGACGTGATCTCAGCTTCGTTAGACTGGCCATATTCTAGCAATTGATTAAGTCGCTCTAAAGATTCGAAACTATTTTCAAGGAATTAGAAATCAGATGTACCATGGGGCTGATGGTCCCAGTCAAGTATTCCTCATACCGTGTCATTGTCGAAAGCAGCAAGTCAAGTTGCTGGCGGGAACTTTCAAGTCTCTTTTGGAGATCATCCTTCTCTTTCTTCTTACTCCAGTCGCGGAGTGTAGCCTTCATGCTGCTCCGTATTGAATTCGGTTTCCTGGCCTTTAGGTCTGCAAGTAGGTTCTGAAGCTCGTCTGAGATGCTGCTGCATTCTTTAACAAGCTCTTTTAAAGCTATTTCATCCTTGCTCAGATTTCCGCTTGGTATCTTGCTTTGCATGTCGGCCAGGGTCGTGGTGAATCGCGTTGCCATGACGCTAAGGCTATCATTTTCGGCGGTGCTGTTGGATTTGGAGTCGTAAATCCCCTTTGTTTGGCTGACTAGTCTGAGTCCGATATCAATGAAAGTCAGGATGTTGCCTGCTAGGCCGATGGCGGTGAAGGGATCCATGATATCTATCTTTTTAAGCGCCCCCAGACGATATTAGGTGAATAGTTGGTAATAGGTATGTATATGAGGCGGATGGATTCCAAAGTGAGGGGTTTTACAGGGAAAGTGTTGTCAGATTAAAAGGTGGAGTAAATGCCTGGGTTGAACTTCCTCGCCAAGGCAGACCATGGGGCTTTCTCACCCATGCGATGGCCACTAAAGGATCTACGACCTGTGCCATAGAAATAGTGTGTAAGAAGAAGTACCTTGACTTTGGTATGACCTCCATTGCATTAGGAGCCTGCCAATCGCATTACTGCATCTCTAGTCACTAATTGGTTCGAACTTGGAAGTACCCACAATATTGCAGGAGCTGAGCTGTTGTGCCACTTGATTCTCGAATGCCTATTGGGCCTTAATTGCTTTGGTATGCCCCCTGTTAGCAGTCTGACCTTTCTGTCAGACGAATGAAAAATGATACGAGCCTCATTTTGTCTTTTATGTTGTTACGCGTCGATCATCTTCTCTTAGCTATTGAAAATGCATTATTTAAACCGGCCTTTCTCAGTTGTAGACCTGGCTATTCGAGAAATGAGAGTCGCGGCAGTAAGGAGTGGAATAACAGCAAAATAAATATCTATGCTCTGTAGTGATCTGCGCACTAGCCGAGCTTGATTTAAAAAAATAAAGCTCCGTATCTTATACAAATGACACAATTAACTACCTATTTAAATATATAAATGCTCCAGAAGAACATTAAGATTGTAATATTTAATGACCGTGCTAAGATCAACTTGAAAATTTGTTTTAAGAGAACTTAGATTAATTATCTTAAGGTATTAAGAATTAAAAGCTTTACTGTTTAATTTAAAGTGCAAAGTTGCTATATTAGCAAAAACCAGTCACGTGAATTAATCAAGATCTTATACTAAAAATAAATTTTAATAAGACTAATTAATTAAATGTATTGAGTTAATCTAAGTACATTGCTCTGAAGTCTTGCTGTCCTTTTGATCTCAAAAGGGATTTTCTCATGTAGATAAATCCGTGGTTAACATAAGCTACAGGTTATGTCAATCAGATGCCCTTGAGGTTGAGCCTAAGGCCACAAACAAAGATAAGAAGGACACATGCTTTTTCACCAATATAAAGTTCTTCCCAAAAAGCTTCCACAATAACTAGTACATCTCATCGCAAGGTAATCATCAACAGTGTCTGTCAGGTACCTAATCTAGGCACATTTATGCAACTTCTTGAGCTGTCGAGTAAACTCACTTCATTACCGGCTTTCAGCTAGCTCAATCACGGCCTAGCTTCTCTAATCCCTACTCCTTGCAACCGAGATACCCGCTAGAGCGCTAATCCGCCGCCGGGCGACACCCCTTGGCATGACACTAGCTCCAGACGGCGTTAGGTTATCATGAGTTCTGGTCCGAAGCGGCTTAAAAATCCCCAACCTCGCTCCTCTTCATTCTTTCCCCAGTATCCCAGAAATAGCCAAGATGTCTCAGCCTCATCCTCTTATTCCTCTCTCCGTCGACGAGACAAACTTGGCCAGAGATGTCATCTACGCTGCGTATCCCCAGAATGTCCTGAAGTTCCGGGTTATTTACCTCGAGGAGCCGGCGAAGGAGATTCTGGCGCCTTATCTGGATCTTGAGCATGCTGGGAAAATTACCAGCTCTACACACAGACCTGCTCGTGAGGCTCGAGTGCACTTTGATACCGCTCATGGTGGCAAGCCGCCGCAATCACATGAGGCTATTGTTGACCTGATCACGAGAAAGATCAAGCAGGTTGAGTCAATCCGCGCGGATGCTCAAGCAGCTTTCACAGAGTATGTAAGACCTGCGCTCAAGATCTAAGACGATACCGATGACTAATCTGGACTTTTAGTGAGGAGCTTGATGACGTCCAAATCATCTGCCGAGACTCCTCCATCTTCAAGGAGCGCATCGCCAAGTTCAACCTCCCCCAAGGCTTCGAAGTCGTCGTTGAGCCATGGCCATATGGTGGTCTCGACGCAGCTGACGACCCCAACTGCCGACACATGCAAGCCCTGATCTACGCTGCCGACAGCAAGAACCGCGAATGCAATTTCTGGGGATACCCTCTCCCCATCATCCCCGTCATCGACGCCGAGACACGCGAAGTCATCCGCATTCACGAGGTTGCTACCGGCGGAGGCAATGATCCTCATACCTTCGCGGAGGGTGACTACGCCAAAGTCAACATCGATCATATGAAGCCATCGGAATATGTTCCTGAGCTTTTGCCTGGCGGTCTTCGAAGGGATCTGAAGGAGCTCAATGTCGTTCAGCCTTCGGGACCTAGCTTTAGCGTTGAGGACTCGAATGTGATTAACTGGCAGAAGTGGAGCATGAGGGCGACTTTTAACCCTCGTGAGGGTGCGGTGCTGCATGATGTTCGTTTCGACGGCCGAAGTGTTCTATACAGACTGTCTATTAGCGATATGACCGTTCCTTATGCGGACCCTCGACCTCCATTCCACCGAAAACAGGCTTTTGACTTTGGTGATGGAACGCTTGGAGATGCTTGCAATAACCTCCAGCTTGGGTGCGACTGTTTGGGTGTCATCAAGGTGAGCAAGGCGTATCGGAAAGAAGGGGTTTCGCATAATAACAATGAATACAGTATTTTGATGGTGTCTTAGTCGACCACAGCGGTACTGCACGCACAACTAAAAATGTTATCTGCCTGCATGAGCAGGATAATGGTATTAATTGGAAGCACACCAACTGGCGTACTGGCCGAGCTGTCGTAACCCGCCAGCGAGAGCTCGTGGTGCAGTTCATCATCACGCTGGCCAACTACGAATACATCTTCAACGTAAGCTCCCTCCCGTTCCACCACGATTAGCTGTCTAACTCAAAATCAGTATATCTTCGACCAAGCAGGAGCCATCACAGTCCAAGCCCGCGCCACCGGCATCGTCTCCTCCGTCCTCATAGAAGAGGGCAACACCGCTCCATGGGGCAACGTCGTAAGCCCCGGCATCCTCGCCCAAAACCACCAACACATCTTCTGCGTACGCATTGACCCCGCCATAGACGGCCACAAGAACACACTCGTTCAAACAGAATCTCTCCCCATGCGCATCGACGCCCGCACCAACCCCAACGGCAATGCCTACCAGGTCGTCACAACCCCAGTTACAGCCTCAGCAGGTCTTGACGCAAACCCCTTCACTGATCGGACGTTCAAAGTGCAGAATATGGATAAGCTTAATCCGATTAGTGGACAGCCTGTGGGATATAAAATTCTTGCGCCGGTTACGAGGCTGTTACTTGCGGATCCGAATTCTACGCAGGCGAAACGGGCGAGGTTTGCGCAGAGACATTTGTGGGTTACTAGGCATCAGGATAATGAATTCTATGCTGGTGGAAGATATACGCTGCAGTCAGTATCGGAGGTTGAGGGTGTAGCGGATGCTGCTGATAGAAATGACGATGTTTTCCAGCAGGACATTGTGCTATGGAGTGTTTTTGGTCTGACTCATAACCCCAGAGTGGAGGACTGGCCAGTCATGTAAGTATCTAAATGCCATTTGGAGGTCTAACTTGCTAACCAGTACCAGGCCTGTTGAGATTCTTGATCTTCATATCAAGCCTGCAGATTTCTTCACGGCAAACCCGGCTATCGACGTGCCTGGCAGGAAGAATTTTACTTCGCAGCTGACAAATGCCGAAAAGGCCGAAGGGGCTCCATGCTGCGCGGATAGTAAGCCTCGTCTATAGAACACCTTTTAAGCAGAGGGGAGCATGTACTTGTATGGTGCCGGTTTCTTTTATTGCAGCCCATTGAGCGCGAAATGAGAGCACTGATAGATCATCGCTTTGAAATTTATGATTTTCCTGTCATGGCACGTATTTGAAAGAGGGAATTTACATGTAAACAACTCTATTTGTCATGACAGTTCTATTTCTGTTTGAATAGCGATCACACTCTCTGATACAGGCCGTGAGGAATTCCCCCCATGTTCCTTGCATACACTTCAATTACATTTTCGACTGTCGGATTTCAAAGCAGTAATAATTAGACGTGGAGCGGAACCAGGTGAGTGTATTTCTGAGTCATCGAGCTCTGATCTATAAAACTAGCTTCCTAATGTTCACCGAAGATGATGAAGCTGTTGTCAAACCTGGCCTGGGTCGCGTGGCTCAGAAGACGGCCGACGGCCGACGGTCACGACCTTTCTCTTTCTGGATTGAATGCGGGGAACTAATCCCCATGTAGCATTCCCAAGCGATGGACACTGGCCTTATCTCCACGGGGTATGACCTGACATTTACATCTTCAAAAGCTGGATGCTGGGGCTGTTGGTTGCTATCTCAATACAGCTCCCGTATATCGGGAAAATTCCTAAGAGTCTCGGCATATGGGGCGATCATGAGTCGCTGCCCCCATTTTCCTGCGAGGGCAACGGATGCATTCCCTGTTGCCTATCCACGTTGATGACCTCCCAGGCGTTACACCTGTGGCAGACTGGGGGTTACAACGTCTAGTTAAAACGACCTGATGCTTTTCATCTCATTGCAAGAGCACTCATATCATGAAATGCGTCACTTGCACCGTGAGTTTCTTGACGAGGATCCAGTGAAGTATAGGAGAATTATCTTTTTAAAGCGCTTCACTGGGCACAATGGCAGTCCGGAGATTTCGAGCAAATTAATAAAATGAAACAATAGCTTAGTTCATATGTAATCTAAACCTCTGTATCTATCTTGTTGACCTTTGATTCATTATCGTCTCCAATCTTAGGTCCGTTGGCTTCTTCGATTCCACTGACAAACAGCGCGTCTTCGTCAAAGGTAGGACCCTTGAAGTTATGTCGTCCATCGACGAACCATTGAATCGAAGAAACGATTATGATGACTGCAAATGCGACTACAGCATAGTTCATGTTGGAGGCTGTAACATCGCTAACAGGAGGGAAGAGGAGGAAGATGGTGATGACGATCGTGTAGGCAATGCCAGCCTAAATTAATGTTTAGTAAAAGTCTAAAGACAGATCATTTAATTTCGGAGGACTTACAATATTGCAGATCCAGCCGAGCCACTCTGGCACCGCAAACGGTCGGTTGTCCAATAGTCCCTTTCGTCCTTGGAGACAGTTGATGGCAGGGGTGACGGCATATGAGATAGCGAGAGTGATAACGGAAGCTGACAAAATGGCATTCAGGGCACTGGCTGATCCAAGATACACGAGTCCAAAGATGATGACGATTGCGTTGGTGAGCAAGAGGGCATTGACTGGAATGCCCCATCGCTGGTCAACCTTGGCAAAAACTCGGGAGAAGGGCAAGCCTCCATCACGAGCAAAGGCGTAAACAATACGGGTGCTTGTGGCCATGATACCTAGGGTGCCAAATACAAGGCAGATCATGGGGAAGAGTAGTAGGCAAACAGTACCAGCCTTGCTGTTGGTAGCTTGTAGGTATATCTCGACGAGAGGTCCGGTTGGAGAGGCGACGACGGCGTCGACGTCTTTGATGACGAATAAGAGGCAGACAAGGAAGGCGAAGCCCGTGACCAGACCCATAGCGACACAAGCAATCATGATGCGAGGTCCGCGAATGCAAGGCTGGGGAATCTCTTCGACCATATGCGCAACGGCATCAAAGCCTGTGAGACCGAGACCACCCTGCAATAGACCCAAGAGGAACGCGACACCACCAGGCCAGCCAGTCGAGTTGATGAACTCTCCAAAAACAAAGCTAGCTGGCTGAAAGTCAGGGGCGCTAGTGGCCAGGACAGTGATTGTCGTAGCGAGGAGACCGCAGACAGACCAGATCAGCGCGATCTTTGTCATCATCGGCAATCCCGAGGCCAGGAACAAGTTGAGGAAGAATCCGAGAAATATGTATAGGAGGAACAGTAAGAAATACTGCCATCGTGTCGGTGCGAAGTCGGGGTCGTACATGGTAATAATGCCGAGAAACAATTGTCCGCCCAAAACACCACCAGAAGCAGACAGAGCAACCCATCCGCTGACATTAACCCAACCAGTAACCTACGAGACAATAGCTACCCATTTTGGAGGCGATATGATAGCAGCCTAATGATACTGCCCAGCGCTGGTGGGATAACAAGAAAGAAACTCGGCGTTCGAAACCGCAAGTGACATACTACCTACTCCAGCTGTGACAAGTCCCCAGATAACAGCTGTAGGACCCCCGCTAGGCAATCCAACAGACAAACTTGACGCGAGCGCAGTCCAGGAATTAAGAATCGAGAAAGCAAGGCCAAGCATAGAGACAAAGGAGAAATTTCTCTCTAGCTCTTGCTTGTGGCCTAGCGCTGCGAGTTGCGCGGCATCGCGTGCCAAGTCAGCGTCGTGATTCTTCATATTGCTGAAAATACACTAGGGAGAAGAATGGAGGGTGATGAGTTCGACATGGAGAAAGGAGTGAAGATGGATTTTGAGGTCTTGGATGGTGGTCTAGAGACGGCGGATGGAGATATACTATTGGTTAGGTGGTTCTTTGATTGGCTGGATGTACTCGGCCGTCGGGGGACGATAAGGGTGATAGTAGTTGTGAGGAGAATCTGCTGGGTTATCAGAGATTGCGGGGGAGCTACAGGGTTTTACAGATACAGTAGCTGGGAAGTAACAGATTAATAAAGTATTGACTATATATAATAATTAACATTATCGCGCAGTGCTCATCTCGCCCGTACTAGGTGGGCCAGGATTCCTTGTAATATCTTCAAGGGGTATGTTCTTAAGCCTTATCAGTAAATGGAATCCCTTACTATCTTCATGACTTGGGTCCGAGAATGAGCGGCTGCCCGAGGAGGTCAACGAGATAGCATCGGAGTGTGGGGTCTCAGCCTGAAGCATAGGTAAAGGCGGTAAGTTCTGACCATCTGCCGGCGGCTGCTCAGACACCGTTTCGACAGGTTTAGTCTTTGGAACAACTTGCAAATCAGGTAGATACCAAGACAACCACGCAGATACAACCGTAAAAGGCATGAGAGCAAGAAGCCTTATCCCAAGACTCTTCTCCTTATCCCCATGCCTTGTTGCAAAGATGATGACGCGAATAATGACAGCACCGACCTTGCCTGAAGCTGCAGCTATCCCGTTGAATGTTCCTCGGTAAGTAGTTGGGAAGATCTCCGCGGCTAGCACAAAGATGAGGGTGTTGGGACCCAGGTTGAACAAGAATTGAAGGATGCCGTAGCATACAACAGCGGCGTAGTGAGGATTGCTGGCGTCAGCACCAAGGAGCGTCCCTCCAGCTATAGCAAGAAAGACTGTGATGGCTAGGAATGTGGCAATCAGAATCACCTTTCTTCGGAAGAAGTCGATAATAAGGATTGACCCGATGCTACCAGCCAGTGAGCCGATAGAAACAACAAAAATGGATCTGAGGGCGTTTTGCTCGATCATGTTGGAGATGGTGTTGTTTAAATTCCAAAAGTCCTTGTTCCATGGGTCGTCTCCGCATCCTTGAACGCCATCACCGGATGCCCGCCGAAAGTGTCGCATCACTCCAGTGGGAGAGCTTCGATCATGAACCAGCGTGGCCAACGTATTGCTCAGGTCCATCGTCAAGCCGTACCAGGGAACATCCATGATAGCCCAGAGAAGAGATATGAGAACTAAGGGTCTCCATCCTTTCTTTGGTCCTATTAAGTAATCCCACGCCTTTCCGTACCAAGTATACCACAGCTCCTCCTCTTCCGTTCTGCCTGTCGAGAGATCGGTCTCTCCACCAACCTCTTGAATACTCTTGTTTCGTCCATACAGCTTCATCGCATTTGAGACGCCTTTGCGCGGATCCTTCATGATTCCAGCGTAGAATCTCGGCGTTTCGGGTATGGTCAAACGAAGCAGTATGGCTATAGCTGCAGGAATAAGAGCAACTCCGACTGTCCATCTCCATACTCTGTCTATCGCCAGTCTTCTTGTTTCTTCGTCATCGCCCGGATTTGATCCGCGAAAGGCGCCTAGACTAACTGTGTAGGATAGGAGACGGCCTAAAGATTGCATGGAAAAGACTGCCGAGAGCATGACTCCCCTGGACTCGGTTGATGCCCATTCTGCGGTGATGATACTAGATAGGGGATACTGTAAATGCCTGTCAGCTCGGGATCCTGTAGCAAATGGTGAACGCGGGGTTTACTTCTGCTCCTATACCAAATCCGAGTAAGAATCTCCACCAGGCTATCCAGGAATAAATATTCATTGAGCTTCTTGTGCTTTTGACGGCTGTATAGCCCTCAGAAGCTTGCACCATGCCGATGGTAGCGACGATCAGAATCGTCAACTCGGCTCCGTACCACTTCTTTCTCCCCGATCTATCAGCAAGATGTCCCATCAAGAGCATCCCCAAGATCGTGCCAGTCAGAGTGAGTTCATCGATGATAAGTCCAGGGTCTTGTCCGAGCCTGTCGCAAGGCGGATAAACATAAAATAGGGCAATGGACAATATGTCAACAGAAAAGAGAGAATAAGAGGACGCAAGGAAGCCTGAGGCAGCGACGAAAAAGACTCTGATCTTGAAGCCGCCATCGTCGACGATCTTTGTGATTTGTTTTTCGCGCTCACGCGTGCTCTGGATTGGGGTTAGTAGCCGTTGGCTTAGATAGTGGATACTTACGTAGTCGATCTCGACTAAATGCTTCACTTCCTCGTTGTAGTCAATCCAGAAGCGACATCGTCTTCTAGACTTCTTTGCAGAAGTAGACTCGATATGTGTGGGAAGGGGATCCATGGTGAAGTTGATGCATGATAACTATGACCAGTGACAACTGGAAGGGCAAAGGGCCAGCGATTTAAGTAACGGCTCAATTGGTACTTAGGCTGACAGGGTTCGCCATCTGTTGTATTCTCAGCCGCAGTCAGTCCACTCGGTAGCAGAGCGCCTTGCTTACATATTTATCCCTCGAATCACAGAGCCTCACACAACCCCGTGGGTAAAACATTGGACCATCGCCATAGATATTATAAGAACCCAACAAAGTGGCTGCGTTGGCGCCGCATTGGTTGCCGCTTCCAGGCAGATTATATCGGATGCGATAATGTGACCAAGAAACGGTTTTCTCGCCCCAGATCCTGAGACAAGACGATCGCTCCCCTGATTCTCTCACGGACCCTCACGGAGTTTAACTTTGACAGTTATATCACACAGACCCACGCTTATTACAACGACTTACAGCATGAACCTAGAAACATGGATCCTGGGACTGTCTTAGCAGTTGTCTCGCTGGTACTGCAGGTTATTACACTAGCAGACCAGGTAATCGAGAGCTTCGAGCGGCTCAAAAACGCTCCACAGGAGCTTAGAGACTTTCGACAATCTGCCGTGCGGCTGCAGCGTCATCTTGAAGCTCTCCAAATTGATGTTTCATATTATTCTTTGGCGGACATCTTGCATGAGGATGATGTGCACGAGATCGAGGAGACACTGACATTATGCAAGGAGTTACTCCAGCAACAGGTTACCTCATCGAAAGGCCTAGTTGTCACCACTGTCATCCGAGGGGTTTGGACATTCAGGAATAATCAGAAGCTTGTCAAGTACAAGACTCGTATAGACGCGCATTATACCCAGATTCTGGTGCCCTGCTGGTTAAGCTCTTTAAGGCAAGCCTTCCCTTCTAGTTCGCCACGAACATGCCACTTACGAGTCTGCTTCTAGTGGCAGAAACAATCCTAAACGCCCTGTAATAATATCCGAGGAAGAGGGTGCGACAGTTGTCACTGGAGCCTACAATGATACCCTGACAGACCCAGCGCAGAATGTGTCGTCATCGTAATACCAAGTCGCACCAGAGCACACACAAGAGATAACCAAGAAGCTTGAGAAGCTCAAAACTGCTGACGATACAGAAGCTACCGAGCAGACACTTCGAAGCATTGACTACGAGCTGCGAACATGTTGGACAGAGCTAGGGCTAGTAGAGGAGGACACTGAAGATGTCGTCGACTATCTAATGCCAAGCATTAAATGTATGCTTGACTTTGCTTTCAACTTGAGGGTCGAGTATCATTAACTAACGGGTGTTGGTACCACAGGTCGATCAACACTCAGTTATGAAGACGCACCCACTACATTGTACGTAATCTAGCGGTATAAGCTCTCTCACACTGACCTTAATTAGGGAGTTGGAGAGTGCGCCGCCACAGCATAGGCGACTGCGCCTCAGGCAACTTCACATCATGGCTCGAGATGACGAGTCTCGCATATTAAAATATCAGAATGACGACTGTAATATACACGTCACACACGTCGGTACCGTCGTCCATATGTCCCGCAGGCAAGACTCTTAACTGACCCGCTGAGTGCCCTATGGTTCTATACCCTGGACTCGCAACAAGTCCTCCAAGAGAGTTTCCTTTCTGAAAAAGCATCTCGTCACTGTTGTCGACAGCGAAGCCTACCGTATATATCGTCTCGATCCAAAATACAAGTTCGAAGACCGCGAAGCTTGCAATAAGTTCCAGTCGACGCTTCGCGAGAGAGAACTCTGCGGCGCTTTCGAGGCCGTCGAGATCAAAGTCGATGGTCGGATTATTGCTCGAAGGCAAATGCTAAGGTTCTGGCATAGAGTTGAGCGAGATGGCACGACGACCAACACTTTTACTTACTACATATCATCAGGGACCTCGGCGGGAGAACATGATGAGGTCAACCTAGCTAAACTCCAGAGTACTGTCACGATTCCACGTATTCGACGTCTTTCCTGGGATATTGGAAGGAGAGTCGAGTCTAACTCAGTGGACCTCATGCCTTCTGTACACGGGTCGAGGCAGTTTCATATAAAGTTCGAAACCGATCAAGGTTAGTTCCATCTCACCAGAAGTTCTACAAGGCTAGACCTAACTGTAGGTTAGAAGCCAAGCAGTTTAAGGAGATGTTCTCGGCTATGCAAAATGGAGGCTTCTCACAACCTCCATCGCTAATTGGGGACTGCTCAGTGAGAGCAGAGTCAACTTTGGTGGGCACGCCTATGTTGGGACCAAAACCAGATTTGACTGCAGTGCCAATTATTGCTCTCGATACAGGCGCTCAAGAGAGACTTTTTGAGGAATGGAACACGGCTGTTTTCCAGGCCGGAAATCTTAAATCTTGAAACAGATATTGAGGAGTTATCGGGTTCAGAGTTGGAATGTTAGTGGAGTTAATGGAAGGTAAATAGGATCTATTTTGTGGGGGTATAGGGTATTGAATAGTCATGTCATCTGGAGATATTGTTTCCAATTTAGATATCACCTTCTAGATATAACAAAACATAATTTTAATTAGTAGACTGGACTTCAGTTCCGGGATATTATTTGTTGTTTTATTCCGAGATAGCTCACAGTTAATGGCCATGATCTACTGAGCGCTAAAAAGTTCATGGAATTTGTCGACTCAATTCAGCGCATCTCTGGTTCGCCCAAAAAGCAGCCTTAGAAAACGTCATCAATATCCTCAAACTAATGATCTTCTGAAATGCATTGTCTTTGGATACTTTTTAATCACGATTTATCAAATTACCTATCTTAGGATAGCATATCTATTTCTTCACGACTCTTCCCATCGTATATCCTTCTTCACCGCAATCGTCCCCAACGGAATCTCATCCACCGCCACCCCTTTCGAGTGTTCCACTGTCGTATTATGCTGATTATGATACGTCTCCGGCCATAAAACAGGCTCCTCGGCTGAGTCGTTATCATGCAGTCTGCGAAACGGTCCATCCTTAACAGGACCCTTCTGTCTGTCTGTTGACTTTTGGCCGCTGCCTCCAATGGTTATGATTCCTTCTTTACTTCGATCTTGTGTAGTCTTGGTGATAAAGCGGCCGAAGAGGACGTATAATAGCGGTTGCATTGTGGGCAGACAGGCGCAGAGGAGGCCGACTGATGGTTCGATTACTGTCCATATCCAAGGTGTTGAGATGAGCTCTGTGCGTGTCGGTTAATATAGCGTTGATAGGTTGCGGAAGAGAAGAGGTACTTACTTGTGAAGTCTGCTTCTTGCCCGGCTTGGAGGAGGGCCACTATGTACTTCAACCGAATGCAACTAATGATCACGATCCTATAAAAAATGAGCACATGTCGTCTCTCAGATTCACTCAGAACTTACAATCCACCAAGTAAAAATATCCCCGCGATAGCAATCTTCTGCGATCTCGGCACCTGGACCTTTGACACCTCAAAGACCGGCAACGCGATAATCATAGCGTCCATAACAATATTCGGGATCGAGTTACCAATGAAGAAGCGATTCTTATCCAGGCAAGTACCTCCCTTCATGAATGGCTTCCAGGCTTTGTCAACCGGTGAGCATTGGAAGATGGATGCAAAGATGATGCCTATCCACCAGGAGAATGTCATTCCGCCGAGGATGTAACCGCCAATGCGCATGGATTTCGTTGGGAAGATTCGGTAGTACATTAGGAGGATGCTGACTTTTATGGTGCAGAGGACGGTGCCGTAAACGAATTCGGTTAAAACTAGACACTTTAGGGGAGAGCTGTTAGACTTCGGAATCTAGTGACGAAGAGGGCTGTCGCGTACTAGCTGAGCTCTCCCGAGACGGTTTGGGTCTTGCATCATGTTAACGGCCAATGGTTTCCCAACGCCGCCATATGTCACAGCTAGAATCAACATTAGCTTAGTCGCTGCATGCAACTCTGCAAGGGACCTTACATGCAATTGCGACTCCAGCAGTAGCCCAGAGCAATGGCTAGAGGTCTCGTCAGAACTACGAGGCAGGAGATAATTGACGAAAGTGAGTCTCACCAAGGATAAGAGTATCATGAAATCGTCACGTTCCAGAGGCATTCGCTTTCGGTGCCGAGCCCATACCCTGATAGCCACGACACCGAGCGCAAAGGGTATCGACACGGCACTTACTATAATGAGAGAGGGCCCTTCATTATGGTTCAAGACCTCAGGTGGAAGAGAAGGAGCTGAGTTATTGCCAGACATATTTCCGACAGTAATAATGAGTCTATGGCAAGAGACTAGATCACCAAAACCGCTAGGAACAGACACGGGGAGCGAAGCGTGAAATATGGTTTGGGCTTTCCATTAAACGACGACAAAAATAGGAGTAGAATTAGGGACATAATTGAAACAGGTGATTTCTGACTCGCTCAACCCTCACTGCAACACAATGCGGCAGACGGGGGTCCACGGCATTCATAGTAACAAAGCCCACCGCGAATGCAACCCTATAAGCCGCAGTCTAGGGTCCGGTACCAAATCCGCGGTGTTAGCTTGCGGAAGCACAGGGGTGCAAACTCTAAGTCGAATGTTGGCCCATAGAAGGATTTTCAGCCGCCGAACCTCACCTCACTTCCCCTGAACGGTCAGTCAAGCTCTTGGTTCGTGCAGGGATGGATTACGAGAATATGCACGTTCGCGAAGAGGTCCACGTGGATCGGTATCAGCTGTTTCTGCAATGCGCTGATAAGCACGACATTGTGGCTAATTATAAGAACTGTGCTCGGTCCCTTTTATGATATGAAACTGCCAGCCACATCAGCACAAAAGCGCCATCAATATCGATCATGAGCGACAAACCAGTTCTTCTCTTTGTTCACGGAGCATGGCATCCCCCAAAATGCTACGATGCCATCAAAACCGCACTCACCAATCTGGGCTACGAATGCGTCATTCCCAAACTTCCTTCCGTAGGCCCTGAAAGTCACGGCGTAACATGGGAAGCAGATAAAACCAACATCATCGCAACAGCAGAACCTTTCTTCAACCAAGGCCGCGAAGTCGTTCTCATCGCTCATTCCTACGGCGGTATTCCCGCTACTGCCGCCACTGAAGGTCAAGGCACAGAAGAGCGTGCGAAACGCGGCTTAAAGGGTGGATTCCACTCGATTATTTTCTTAGCTGCGTTTGCTATCCCGGTCAAGGGCTGGGATCTCATCACCACGTTTGGTGGGGCATATCCGCCGTGGCTGCAGGCTGGTGAGAAATACACAAAGGTAGGAAAAATCCAAGCGTTTGCATCATATCGCTAATGATTTGCAGAACCAAATTACTAGGATGGCAGAGGGAGCGAGGGAGAGTGTGTACAGTGGGTGCAGGGAAGACGCGATAGATAAGGCTCTGGAGTCTACGGAGCCGCATTCTCAGGATGCGTTTGAGACGAGTCTGGATTTCATCGCTTCGGATATCACTATTCCGAAGACATATATCATTTGCGAAAACGATCAGCTGATTTTACTGCCTCTTCAGGAAAAGCTTGTTGAATCAACGCCGGGGATGAGATCTGCGAGGCTGGCGGCAGGTCATAGTCCGTTCGTGGAGAAGACGGACGAAACGGCAGAACTAATTATCAAGATCGTTGAGGATCGAGTGTAAATAGCGTGACTCATGAAATAGAAACGAAACTATCGGTCCTAATTGACGAAGGCTGAGCTCGTCCTTACAGGGCTGGAGTGCGTGACACATCGGCCAACATCCGTGCGGATCCGCATATTAAGTAGCCCGCCGTATATCGGTCCCGCAGCTAGTGTCCGCAGCCACGATTCATGAACCTTGAGCCCAACCAGTCATCCCTATTTATCCTGAAACACTTGCTTCGTCTAATTATTCCCCGTCGCAGCGCCCCAGATCCAAGCCGCCCAGCTTCCCAACACATACACGAACAGCGCGACGAAACAGATCTTGCTAATCATTCTCGCTTTCTTGCCGGCAAGGCCCTGGCTCTTCACCTTTCGCTCGTTGATGAGGTCTCCGCGTAAAATTCTTTGCTTTCGTGAGAATTGCAGGATTCGTAGATCGGGGGCCCAGAAGGTGCCGATGAGCATTGCTAGAGATACAACGGTAGAGGCGGTGGCGAGGAAGACGTAGACGATAGTGACTCTGTCGTAGGAGCCGTCGTCTTCATCCTGAATGACGCCGGTGATGATTCGGATGATGATATTGGTGCTGGTTTAGTGTCAGCTCTCATGACTTATATGAAGTGGTGTTAGACTCACGCGTTGTTCATCGTTACCTTGGCAGCATAAGCAGTACCAAAAACGTCTTGATGCCACATACTAGTTCGGATACCCTCGATAATCGTGACAGGCCCGAAAGTCTTGAAGATGGCGTAGAAGGCATATGAAGCTGCTGCACCACTGGTTGTACTGCTCCAGTTGATGAGCCCCATTGATAAGAGCATACCAGTTCCGCATATAGCCATTTGCGTTACACGGTGGCCGTAAGTATCGATGACTGCTCCAATGAGAGGACTCAGGAAAAAGCCTTGGCTGTCGCGTTAGCCCTTTCTATGTTCATCTTCGCTAGCATTCGTTGTCTTACCTGCATATTGCGACAAAGAGGCATACCAACCAGCCGCCACAGCATCTACCCCAAAACGATGCTCAGCAAGCTCAGTAGCATTTTGAGAGTAAATATTGGAGCAACTCGTCTGTACCATTGAGAAAAGCATGATGGTCCAGAAGACCCACGGCAGTTGGATAATCTTGTTGAGGTCGAACTTCTTGTTCTTCTCGACCAACGGCTCACCAGTCGCTGGGTCAGGAGGGGGACGGAAACGCTTATGTGCGATCTTCGTGAAGACGAAGAAGACAAGCGTGCACAGGTTTGTAAAGAAGGCGACGCATGCGCCAATCCAAAAGACCCAAGCGAAGTTTCCCGTGTTCTGGGAAGCAAAAGATTAACACATGTCAGTTTCTGCTGAATAATGGGTGTCATACCTTGGAAATAACATTGGCCGTGGAGCTTCCAACGAATCCACCAATTCTCGCAATGCCGATTTGTAGACCTATAGTCGTACCAAAGCCTCCACCAGGTGCGAACCAGCCTGCGAATACTCTATAGTACGCGATCTGAGTAGCGATGTCTCCTAATGCTGCGGTGACTTTGCCGAAGATCATGAGGGGAAAGGACCTGCATGTCGCTGCGCCTGCGATAACGAGAGCACCTGCGGTCATGATCAAGTTTCCGTAGAGCATGGCACCTTGAACTCATTAGCTAAAAGGACCGAGATCTTGCTTGACACAGCATACCAGCACCACCAATGCGGTCTGTCAGAATACCAGAGGCCATCATCAACAGCGTGACCAAAAACTCTTCACTAGCTTCAAGCAGGGCAAATTGCGTGTTATTGATGTCCAGTTCCTTCTTGATAGTGCTCTTGAGTGAAGATGTCAAACGAGCAGACCAAGAAGCGCCAAAGCTGATGAGACAGATGAGAAGGACGGATCCAAGTCTCCAAGTCACAGGGACAATGGATCGGTCGCCTGCATCTTCAACGATCGAGTCGGAAACAACATCCTCAGCCTTGGAGTTCTCAAGAGCTGGATAAGTAGCGATTTCTGTCAAAGCTGAAGAAGCATGATGCTTCGCAGGATTTTGGTCACTCATAGCGAAGAATGCCTTCAATGGACGTAGAGCTTCTCAGCATTTACTAAAAAGAACTTAAAAGAAGAAGATCTTCTCAAGCGAGAAGATCCCTTCTTTATAGGACCATAAATACCCTTATCCCCATCCATTTCCGCTTCCATGGTACCGTTCCGCAGCTCTTACCTCTGGATTCTCCCAGGCTAGAAGCACTAACTTTTAAGCTTCTTTCTCAGCCTCCCTTGGCACGCTAACAATTCTTTTGGGCGTCATCGGTGTGTTGTAATAGGCCGACAAAGTTGACAGCTGGGTCTGTTGCGCGAATTTATATGCGCTAAAAGATCAAGGTTCAACTAGTCTTATGCTTCTTTAATGCCAGATAAATCATCTGACAAGGGACATCTTATCCGATGGATCAGATAACGATTTGAGAAATTTCAGCAAGGGCTAGTCGTCTTGGCAAAGAAAATCGAACGAGAAGAAGTCGGGTCAACGATCAGCCTAAGCCAGATTCATGTCAAAGCGAAAATGTTCGTGTTCTAGAACCTAATCTACACTCCTCTCAAAAGCCGCTTACTTGTTGGCTCGGTTTATGGTACACTAACCTTCTCCATCTCTCTCGGCATCGGCTACTGTAAGCTAATGATTCAGGAAGCCCTCAACGCGGCCGGGTTAAAGCCCTACTTGGAACCTTTCTCATTTGCAGATCCAATTTCTTCACAAGTAAAGATCTATAAATTATCTTTCAATGCCTCTGGGTTATAATATTACCCAGCCTTTGTGCTACTGTCCTAATCATAAACTCATATAGCTCCTCCCGTTTAGTCAAGATATCGGCATGGGGGTTTAGCTCATATGGCTGCTATCATATGTGCCAGGCTACCCTTGTTTGATACAAGCTGCATGACATCATTTTCGGATACTAGTAGGGATTTGCGGCTCTGATAAAGCTTTTTTCTCCATGTATCACTTAGACGTCTTAAGTTGTAATGTCCAGAAAGAAAATGGTTGGACTATTGCTATAAACGTTGGTTCTAGGGGTCGGACGTGTTCCGACAAAGTACTGTTTGGTACACCGTTATTTATGTATAATATGTATTATTGATGACTTGAAATTGGTTACAATAATTTGAAAAACTGTTCCTGGAACTTTGGATCATGGGAATCCTTCTGCTCCTCCCAAGTGGTAATAGCCTCCCCTTCCATTATCCCATGTACATATGCATTTCCAAGGAATAGATACTCATCACTAGAGGGAAAACTTGGGCGGACTATGTACGGCATATCTCCCCCAAAAAGAATGCATACGGAGTCCCCAGACTCTAAACAACAAGGGCCAGTGCCAATATAGCCCGTTTCAGTGACGAAGAACCTTCTGCCTACGCAGCTTAACATATCATGCGTAAAGACCATGAGATCCTCAGCAATGTTACCTAAGATTCTCTTAATAATATCCAGATAGGGTGAGAAAGTTTCCGTATCGTCTGGGGAGATTTGGGCCAGCCTATGGTTTATGAGCTCCCATACGGCAGGTTCTCCAAAGATAGACTTGTTTTGTGGCGCAGAAAGATAGGTTTGAACTGCGATGTTTAAAAGCTGAAGTAATGATTTCTGACAGCTTTCATTGCAATTCTTGTCCTGGAAAGTCATCACAAAGGAGAAAAAAGCCAGCGCTGAGAAGGATTTGAGGTAGGAGTCGTCTGTTGGGCGGCTCATCTCCAGTCCGCCAATCAAAGACGTCACTCGGCCTCCCATCATCGTTAAGACAATTGGTGTAATTATGTCCGAACCGTACTGATATTTCAAAAGGCATTCGTGATCGATGGCCAGGCTTCCCATAGCTACCATGGCTTGAAAATAATGATCATTCCTATTGTAAGTCTGTTTGACCTTGTCGATGTGCAGGCCCCTCAACTCCAAAGATTGAATGCTACTCGATGCTTTCATCCCAATCATCTTATTGTTTGAACATTTGAAACCATGTCTTCTCAAATTGGCATATGTAGGAGTGTTCTGGCTATTCCAAGTTGGCGCCCAGAGAGGACGTCGTTCTTTGTCATCAGGATCTTCCACGTAGGCGTGGCTGAGGATATGAAGGTTTCTTGTTTCCAATATAACCTTAAAGGCGAAGTCTGCAAAGACTGTTGATGGAGTTTTGTGATAGTCTGGTATAATACCGTAAGTCCTTTCTCCAGCGAGGCCGATCAACGCAAAGATCGTATCGCGGGGGTCAGTCGCGTGACAGCTGCCTGTCAAAGAAACAAGGCGAAATAGATCTCGATCTGTTTTCCACATTTCATCCGTGAATTGCATGGAAACCGCATTCCAATCGACTCGTGGGCAACGAGCATGCGTATAGTCCTTCCCCACAGTAATCATGAATGTCCTGGGGTCTGGAAAAAGCATTCCATGGAGCATGGTTGCCTCTCTGAAGGACACGAAATCGACTTTAGAAATGGCGAGGTCCCCCCACATCAGTGTATAAGTAGGTGCCATTGCAAGTTCTTGCAGGATCCAGACCCTAGAGAAATACGGGACGTTTAGCATAGAGTTCAGAGCCCCCCAAGCCGGCGAGTCTCTAGCAGGAAGTCCAAGTTGCCGAAGATATTCGTTTTCAGGAAAATACCGCGATTCTCGGAATTCGTGTAGCCTCCTTTTAGCAAGAGCTGAGATTAATATCCCGACTGTGGATGCCTCTTCGGCGTCCGCTGGGCCAAGCCATGCGTTGACAAGCGTAGCTCCGGAGTATATATCCCTCATGATAGAAACTTGGACAGAACGCTCGTCAAGAGAAGTTTGGTTTATGCAAATCTGGTCGACCCAAAGACATCGCGAAGCACCAACTAGCCTAAGACGCCGTAAGGCTACGTCAAGGCTATCAGTTATCATGAATGTTCGATCATTGCACTTCATATGCTGATTTTGCACAGAGGAACCCCACACATAGCTTAGCGCCTCATACTTGGGAGCTTGCTCGCGTAAATATGTTCGAAGATTGCCTTGAAGGGGGTCGCTATCTTTTCCGGGGCAGAGCTCAAAGACACGGAAGAAACCGTTGTTTGGCAGCTTATCGTACTGAAATGTCATTTTGGTCTTGACTGGGTTAAACCGAAACGCGTCGTGAGGCTTTTTCTTTCGACAGGTAATCAGGAGATAGGTCAGCTCTACCTATCTCCTAGAAGAGGAGATAATCAGTGCTTGATGCGGATTAAGTTTCGATGAGCAACCACAGCTGGAGGAAAGACAGGTGAAATGGCGCAATTTTGAGAACGAATTGGTAAAGGTGAATTACAATTTGAAAGTTCGAGTTGTCAGGGCATGCATTTGTTTCCAGCAACCAAGCCCCGCACCTTTTCAGAAATGTACACACCTGGTTAGTCAGCCAAGGCAGCAACATGCACCCAGCCGATCAGGGATTGGGGGCTATAACCCACGCAAATCAGGCAGAACCAGGCAGTGTATGCGGACGCCGCTTAGCATAGCCCACCCAAGCACCACCCAAGATCTACGCAAGCTGGGATGGTTTTATCTAAGAGCGAATCTGCCTTTTCAGCTCCTTGCTGCTGACATGTAGGCTTATCGTCGTTATTAAGTGCCATATGATAGCTTGTATGCGGCCGCAATTGTCCGACCCTGTGGTCAAGCTGATTACGTATTATCAGTCATAGTGTTTTGCAAGAGGCTGCAAGAGAAAACAAGGCATATTTATCGATTGAATACCATGACTTTTGATCCGGCTGCTGGGGTTCACGCCACCGTTTTTGCTGGTGCGGGGTTCCGAGACCCTTGACAGGTCTTGGGTCGCCTCGACAATGCAGACAAAAGTAGGAGAAGATTTCGACAAGTACGCCTCGAGGTAGTGAGTCCAAACCGACCATTTTGGGGCTTATATGCGATACGCTGAAAGGTGATCTTAATACGAGGGAATCTTGAACGAGATTGTTGGAAGCGGTGTGATATTTTGACGAGTAGGGCTAGAGTAAGTGAGACACTCCTAGGGCTAGTCAGTGCCTGAGTGGTTACCTTGTGTGTTAGTTGGCAGCCTCACGTTCGACCTTGTATATGATACCAAAATGGAAAATTAGAAATGGAAGAGTCGCATAGACTTATTTTACTCTCTACACTTTCATGTTGCCATTCAACCGTGGACCAACGGTTTGACCCAAATTCTACGGATGGCGCTCAATTCAGTTGAGGCTTGTGAGCTGAGAGCTTAAATCAGCAGGCAGAACTTGGTGTATATGAGAAATCGCAGAACTTATAAATTAGATAGCTAATAAATCTGAAACGATCTGTTATTTTAAGGGACCATCTTTGAATGGCGTATGTAAAGACGGAGAACCATTGCCCAAGACCTAATTCTCAATATTAATAATCAGCTTACAAATCCGTGATTTGAAAACTATCAAAGTCTCAGTGACCATATTGTATAAAGGCGCTACTATGTCTAAAAATTGACGATGAGTGAAAATTCAGTTCCCATCCAGCCAAAATGAAAGCTCTTGTTCTAAATACCTCCCTGAAGAAAGCAATCGTGGAGGATGTCGATCGCCCAACTCCAAGCTCCCATGAGGTTCTAGTGAACGTGCGCGCAATAGCGCTGAACCCGGTAGATGAACTCTACGTTTCGTCGCCTATTGCAGCACAAGAGAAAAGAGTTATCGGCACTGACTTTGCCGGAGTTATTGTTGAAGCTGGATCCGATATCAGTGATTTGTCTGATCCCAGAGTAAAAGTCGGGACACGAGTCGCTGGTTTTCTCCAAGGAGGTACGTACTTTGTCAGTGAGTACTTGAAAGGAGGCTAATTATTATAGCTTCATCAGTGAATGATCGCCCAGGGGCTTTTGCGGAATTCACAGTGGTCCCTTATGATCTCGTATGGAAGATTCCGGATAATTTGACCTTCGAAGAGGCCTCGACGATCAGTATGTGCGGCTTGACCGCTGCTCAAGCTCTATTTGGTCGTCTTGGCTTGCCATCTCCATTTTCCTCGGCGCCACAAGCAACGCCTCCAGGTGATAACAAAATCACCAACCTCTTCATTTATGGATCATCGACTTCGGTCGGACTATATGCTGCACAGCTTGCCCGTATTGCAGCCAAGGCATCTGGCATATCTCTATGCCTGATAGGGGCAGCTAGTTCATCTAAGCATGAGATGCTTCGGAACAAGCCCTATAGTTATGACGTACTTGTGGACTATAGAGATGAAAAATGGGTTCAGAAGGTGAAGGATGCTACGGATAGAAACGGCATCGATCTTGCACTGGACTGTATCTCAGAAGGTCAGACAGTATACAACATCCACGAGACTTTGGCTTCTTCGGCAAGGTTCGCAGTCATTCGCGGCCCAGTCGGCGGGAAGTATGACCCAGCACGCTTAACCGTCAAACCTGCCTATGGTGCTGTCTGGGAGGGTCTTGGTGTTGAAGTTGGATACAATGGTAAGTGAATCAACATTCTCTCCCAAATCGCCCGCAACTTCGGTCAGAAGCTCACTATCTTAAACAGGCTCCGTCATTCCAGCGAATTCAGATGCGCATGCATTTGCAAAGGACTTTTACAACTTTTTGAGACAGCCGTTATCATCGGGCAGGGCACAACTGGAGCCGAACCCGGTTAGACTAATGCCCGGAGGCTTTGGGAGAGTAGTCCAGGACGGCTTTTCGCTTCTTGGTACGGGCTTAATTAGCGAGAGGTCAAAGATTGAGCGGATTGAAGAGTACATGCGCCCAATTAGTGCCGAGAAGCTAGTTTACTCTCTTTGATTTGAACGCTCAAAAGGAGCGGTCAGTTTGTAATTTTCCCGACTTGAGAATCCAGGGCTGCCGGAAAATCAATTTAAGCCCCGCGGAGGTGAATAGTTGTTGCTACCACCGTACGTGTTTCCAACCAAAACATTTCCTCAGTGCTTAGGAACAGTACAGTAGCTATCCAGCAATAATATCATCTTGCACATGTGGCTCTTGTAACCTTTCACATTTAGTCCCGGTATGGATTCTAATTGGTCCTGAGCAGCATGTAACATTTGTAAGGCCGTGAGTCCCTGCCTGTTCTGGATATGTCGGCCGACACCTAAGTCCAGAAGATCTCTTGCTACCTGTGTTCCGCACATGTTATGGAACAGGTCAAGAGTTGGCGGAATCATCCAGCTCTCTATAAGATAGTGCAATAGCGTCTGCGCATCCGAATACACTTGGTTGATGCCATATTGACTCCCACGGACTAAAAGGTCCATGATGAATGGGAAGCTTTTCACATGTTTGTGGAGGGATTGCTCTGTGAGGCAATGCATAGCTGTCTCCCCGAGGCAGTCGGGTTGGTCGGGACTGCAACCGAATCTCAATAATGTTCGTGCGCCGTAAAAAGCTACCGAAGATTGCCTGGCGTAGTAGTGTTGAAACACAAAGAATAAGGCATTCTGGCCTTCATTGTCTGTAGCATTGATCTCAACGGAGCAATGATCCACCAGAAGTTGTATCAACTTTTCGAAATCGCTTTCAGAACGAAGACAGTAGCAGGCCCTTCTCAGAACGTCCGAATGGTTCTCAATGGGGACATGCCACTGTTCGATAAAGAGGCTGATCAGTTCGAAGTTACCACTTAATAGGGCACAAAGCAGGGCCGAGTAACCAACACTTCCGTTTTGCCAGTTGAGATCCCATCCAAGATCCTCAATAAGAAAGCGGCATGCCTCCTCGTTGCCGGCACACGCAGCTCCGCAGATCAAACTGCCATCTTCTTCAGATGCCTGTTTAGTCAAGAACTTCCTGCAAGGTTCTGTTCGTGCCATAAGATGTAAAACATGTCTGTTACAGTACAATAGTGCCGCTTCAAAAGCACTTCCGGCGAGAACACCGCCTGCAATGGGATTGGCGCCAGCATCAAGGAGCAATGATATAATGTGCTCCCGATGCCATAAGCAAGCAAAAAAAAGTGCTGTTTGTTCCATGGCACCCCACTTGACCTCAACATCGTATTCAGTTGCCCATCTCCAAGGCAGCATTCGTAGCAGGGCATCGGTCACTGAACAATGGATTATGGAAGGGGAATGAAGCAACCTCTCATTGTGTCTCAGACACCACTGAGCCAAGTTGTCCAGATCCGAAATAGCAGACAAATGAAGTAAGGGTACTGGTTTGGAGAAGGTATACCTTTCAGGGAAATAGTATACGTGCTGCCACATGCTCCTGACCTTTGAATTCTGTTTGAAGAAGTTCACACATTGCAGCATGACTTGACTGATGTCTTCTAATTCCTTGAAGTGAGTATCCCATTGACTGAGAGCATAATATGCCAATGGAAGATCTTTCGTCACGTTCTCTAGAGTGTTGTGTTCGATTGATTTGCGGAGCTTGATCCTTTCGAGGTACTGGATTAAAGAAATCGCCGCATGTTCCTGGAGCTGGGGGTGTGCGATACCTAACATCTGTGAACCGAATCTAGGGTCGAACTTCATGAGGTAGTCCTTTGCACTTTGATGTACAAATGTGACTGTCTGTTGCCGAGAGGGTCTCGCGGGCTTATCTGTTATCTGAAGTAGATGCCCGCAAGACTTGATCAGTTCAATGCAGACGTCTTCGCGCGTCAAGAACCAGGTGGGTTTCATGTCAACAGCCTCGCATAGTTCAGCTATCGAAAAGGGTCGTTTTGCGACAAGGATCCAATAGAGGATATCACGAATCATCCCTTTCTTGTCAATTTCAACACTCTGTAGGATCCTCTCATAAACCGCATCCAATCCGGCAGGTAACATCCTGAGAGACTCCTCAAAGTCAAGTAGCCTCTGTTTCTGCAAATCTTGAGACGTGAAGCTAACCCAAAGGAAAGTTCCCTCAGACTTCATTTGGAAAGTCTTTTCTAAAAGTGAACGCATTTCAGGATTGAGCTTCTTCTTCTGAGCGAGTTCCTGAACTTGGTACGAGATGAATCTAGCAATGTCATATTCCCTGGAGGATATTATATCAAGTTCTATCTTTGCAAACCACAAAAGAGCTTCGGGTATGTTTTCTGGATACTTCCTGCTGAGGCATATGAGCTTCATTTTGGGAGATGAGTCCAGCTGTCGTCGACTAAGTCTCTCGAACTTCCGAAGCAAAAGGGACAGGGAGCTGGCTTCGCATTCGTCAAGGGCATCGATGACGCAGTAGATAGTCCTGAAGTCAGACTTCGCAACGGCGTCTTCAAAGAGCTTCCACAGGGCACCAAATGACTTTTCCTCGAAGAGTTGTTTGGATTGTTGTTTCCACTGTGGCATAATCGTGTTCATAAGATTTGGTTGATGGGAGATGAGTTGGTGCAGTAGGCCTCTTAGGATGCTCACTGCCGTGTTTCTGGTCTCGATTTTGTCGTCACAGAAGAAGAATGTAGTCGTAGTTTCCGGTCCTTTTGCTGTAGTCTCGAAGTATTTAGAAAGATAAATAGACAAGAATGTCTTTCCCATACCAGGGGGAGCGGAAATCCATAGTAGGTGAGGTGGATCCTTATCCCAAGCCTTGAATTCATTTGTAGATAGGAGCCATTCACAGGTTCCCTGACAGATATCCCCCTTAGCATCAAGGATGCCCTCACGGTCTAGTGAAGAGTCTGTGACAAACAATGCCCGTAGACACTCATCCGCTTCGGCGCTGATATGTTCTGGGGCTGTCGGATGCTGGACCTTTCTTCGCTTGCTGGGTTGCAACAGTTGAGGGGGTATAGACATCAGAAGTTCTTTGGCATATGCCGCGGCAACCAAGGCGGCATATTCCTGCCATCCCTTATTTTTGTGAGAATCCGAGTAGTCGCATATACCACGAATCACAATGCAAGGGAAGCAATCCATGACACCAGCTGCCTCCATTTCGAAGCAAATATTGTTGATCTTTTTAGATAGAGAGTCTCGAGTGAGTGCATCCTTGATAACTTGGTTTCCAGATGCAACACGGCCATAGTGAACGACGGGACTGGGGTTCGGACGCATGTCCCTTGAAACCAACTGAGATCGATCACAACCATCGCAGTTTGCGCCAGGTGATGGATGCGTGAATTCGCTGTGGAAGAGGCAATCTTCAAGCATTGGATGACCGTAATGAGGCAATCGACCTGTAGCATCGGATACAACCTCTAGCATTTGCACTTGGCCTCCATTGTGCCTTGCTTCGACTTTTGAAGCTGCAGTGAGCAGCGCTTGAGGAGGCCTAATCGCTTCCGCGATGTGCTGAAAGTGGCTGTTGGGCATAGCCTTTCCAAGGTCGTACTGTATCGCATACGTACTAACCACAACATCTCCTAGGCGTACGTCCACTGATCCGGGTGCACCGCCTGCGATACCGACCATCAAGCGATGCTGAAGATGAGGGAAAGTCCGATTCATATTATTCGCAACAATGGCAGCGTTATTGTTGCCGTACTGTGCTTTTGGTAGACAGGCTATGACCACGTTATGACCGTTGATGCTCCCGAATTCATAACAGTTGCTGTCCTGTGGATGCTGGTGCAGTGGCTCATGTCTATGATCCAGCATAGCTTGAGCAGCTGTCATCTCAAGCGGAAGGGCAGAGATCCACCCGACTGTATAGTCATCGTACTGCAAGGATCGGGCGCTATCCCCGCTACCAGCCCGTTGTCGCTTAGGCAGCCAAGACTGAGAAGCCTCGGAGGAAGCCATTTGTACGGCACTGTAGAAGCACTACCGTCGGGTATTTTCGCTTCCTGGCAATAAAACGAGGTGCTACTGATGATATGGCAAGCAAAAGAGATGAGGGGAAGAGCTGAAAATTCGACCTGCACAGACTGATTTGTTGGTCAGCCGCACCCAAGGTTGTCATTATTCAATTTTCCCCAGGATTATAGAATCGCTTATTGCATACACACTCATGATGCAATTTTCAGAGTCATCGATTACCCTAGCGCAGCTGAAGAAATTGAAGTTCACATGAGAAATTGACTACTAGAATCGTCTTGATGTTTCAGTTAATTAATAAGGCCCTTTCCCATTTTGTATCTACATCCCCTCTGGAGCTTATGTAGCATATTAGTAATATGTCAACGCGATCTAACCACAAAACGGTCGACGATTTCCCATTGAAATTGGGGGCAATTCCAACTGTCAACAAGGAATCTTTGGCTTGCGACACAGGACTAGTAGTAATTCTACGACGTATTAAGACCTCGGTTCTTCGGGACAATTGACAGCGATATTCTAAGCTTAATCCCCAAACTCTAACCAATTCAGGAAATTAATTCAAGCTTAAAAATCAACCTTCCGACAGACCTCTCGACAACAAGTGCCGAGCCCCAGGCTAACGTGCTTTATTCCCGGTAAGCTTCATGTTCCTCAGGTGTGATAGGTGGGAGAATACCCCAGAATATGCATCGCAGCATCCCCTGCGGAGGTTAAACTTCCGCGTGACCCGAAATGGCATCTCGTTATTGACATGGAACATCACGTACCCCTCTGCGCCAAGACGTGCATCCTTGTGCTGTCGGTCGAATTAAGGTATCATCCCCGGGTTTGGGGGATCATCGTGGTGGAAAAGCGCACGAATAGTTGATCACTGCTATAGATGCTTCAGATATATAAAGACAGCGATGGATCAGTTCCGAGAGAGTACTTCCCGTTCAAGATTATCAGACTCTTCAAGATGTTGCACATCTCTTCGATCCTAACCGCCGGTCTTGCCCTCATCACCGCCGCCAACGCAGCCTGCGGCGATGGCTCCCCACAAGGCGTAGTCTCCGGCTCCGGAACCTTCACCGCCACCGTCAACGGCGCAAACGTCTACACCGGCACGGACTACCGTCTCGCCATCCAAACGGCCCTCGACCGCATCAGCAGCGGACAGCGCGTAACAGTCCGAGCATCCGGCAGCATCGGCGCCAACACCATCAGCATCACCAGCGGAAAGACGTTTGAAGTCTGCGGTACCATGAACGTCGGCAATAAATCTGGTCGTGGTGCTATTGAGGCTATTAACCAGAACGATGTTAAAATCCCGTATCTTAAGATGACGGGTAATCCGTACTTTGGGCTGAGATTCTCGGGGACGAGAAACTTGGGGCTTGGTGATATTACGTTGAACCTTAGTGGTGGGATTGGTATTCGCTTTGATCGCGATGCGGAATGGAATTACGGTGTTTCTATGGGTAACATCGTGGTTACTGGTGCTGGTAGCCATGCTGTTGAGACGTTCAAGATTGACGGTCTTACTATCACGTCCGTCAAGGCTAAGGACGTCGGTGAATGCGGTTTACTCATCCAGGAGTCTCGAAACGTCAAGGTCGGCTATGTCGAGGGTATCAATGCTGGAGCAGGCACCGGGTATGCAACCCTTCGCTTCGCCAACAACAACGGCCAACTCGCCAATGGTCAATACACCACCACCAACGTCTTTATCGATAAAGTCTACTCCAGGGGCGGCGGTCGCGGTATTTTCTGCGTTTCCATGTCCGGTGCCACTGAGATCAAGAACATTGATCTTGCGGATAATGGAAACAACGCTATTCTCATTGAGAATTGTTATAACTTTGCTATTCGAGATGGTGTCGTCAATGGAGGAGGCGAGGTCCGCGTTTCAGCACGAAGCGAGTTCCCCAACACTAGTGGTATTTACGTCAAGGCGCAGGTCAACAGCAATACTGTTCGGGAGTCGCCTTGCGCTGAGAACATCTACTGGGGAATTACTGGTAACGCCCAGAAGAACATTTGCTAAGCGAAAACAATGTCTATGACTGAGGGATTAGTCAACACGTTCGTTTGCCACGATGGTTTGGAGGCTCCTTTGTATATAGCTTGAGGATGATAACATGCATAACACAAAGTGTCATTTTGAAGGATAACATTCATCTTCTAGTGCGAATTCCGGCAATCCAGCCTGTATCAGTCCGCACCACCAGACCCTGGCCCTATACTCGATACCTCTCATCCCTAGAAGAATGTCCGCAGGATAACCATAGTCGATACCATCATCCACCTGTAGGTTCTGGAGAAACCTCCCAACGAAG
This sequence comes from Fusarium tupiense, assembly GCA_013364945.1. Classification (NCBI taxonomy): domain Eukaryota; kingdom Fungi; phylum Ascomycota; class Sordariomycetes; order Hypocreales; family Nectriaceae; genus Fusarium; species Fusarium tupiense. Next base: position 183,653 of record JABEEO010000084.1, read on the forward strand.
CTGCCGAGGAATGGTCGCGTAAATATGCCCACTAAAAGCAACCTCTCCTTGCTCATGATATTCTGACCGCCGTGAGTTTCTATCATGATCAAATATCGTAGAGCAGTCCCAAGAATGAAGAATGCGGCTACTGAGCTATAAGTCCCTGCTGGTGGCTCAAATAGCAGGTGTATGGCGTGAGCAATCTTGTAAGCGTAAGACATTGCGATTCGTTGGCTCGGACAACTCAGTATAGGCCCTCTGGTATATAGATCCATGGATTCGAGTTCGCAGAAGCCCATTGTGGAGTATATAAACAGGCAAGTCATCCAGTAGTAACAGCTCAGATAAACGGTCGCAAGATCATCATCGTTCTTGGGTACCGGTAAGGGCTCCCTGGTGTATGTATAGTCGTAAGTAGTGAGCGACTCGCCAAATCCTAACCCCAGCGCTAATATCTCAACTTCACAGGCGCGACAGCGAGCCAGAATTGAGTTGTAGAGTTCGATACTTAGAGTTTCTCTGAAGATGTCTAGGTCTTCTAGCATCGCTGGTACCTCAACCAAGATGTCAATGAGTTGATTAAGGGGTGAGTTTGTTACTGAGCGCCAGAGTTGTGATTGCTTCCAGCCGTTGCTGTATGGTGATCGTTTGCGCCGTGAGATGTACGCGTTGATCTACGTTTATCAGCCCATGAGGAAGCAAATCAAACGGTGAGACTTACCAAAGTTAGACGACCATCTGCAAGAAGTTGTTTTCCCATGGATGACCAAGAATCATTGGGCCCGCGACTCAGTATCAGAGCAGTCTCACCATCAATATGCTTTCTAAAACCCTTGATCTGCGATACAGGCGAGTTCTTTTGAGCTGCGGAAATGCCGGTGCCAAATAATTGCTGTTGGCCAATAAGTATCTCTATTTACACCATGCATGGGTTATCTGACCTCGTATACTCGCATAAGCTGAATCGCAGCGAGAATGCCATCCTTGTTCCGTGAAGGGGATATGAATGAGACAGCCATTTGCTGCATTGCTAATCCATAAGCCTGCTGACTCTTGCCCACAAGCTGTACATCGTTGTTGGTGGCGCCAAGCGTTGCTGTACTAAGCGCCATGGCGACATATTGAAGACTGGCTTCAACTTCACTGAGAGCCTCGTAGAGCTTCATCCACTTGGTGCTTGTTATACCTGAGGCTTTCAGAGAGTAACCACTTCCACCGGATAGATAATCCGACCAGAAAAGGCCAGTGAACTTTTGAGCTCTGGCGGTCCTTGTGAGGGAGTCGTGAAGGGTCACTATCGAACCTGGACTTGAGCTTGAGCCTGGTGGAGATGAGGATGGAATTGGTGAAGGAGATTTAGTATATGACTTTTGCGTGAATCCTTGGCTGATGAGCCATATCTGCTGACGTTCATATCCTTCGCATGGGATGCCCAGGGCGAGACACTGACCGCAAAAGGGCACTTTCTTATCGCACTGGCCAATCATTAGCAGCGACCGATGGACGGACCGAAGGACTTACACCCTTCTTGCGCCTCCGACAGGTGACGCATGCCTTGGATCTACCCGGTACACCAACCATTTTCGGTTATTGGTTCCTTGAGTGTCGTCAGCTCAGAAATTACGTTCTGACATCCGCAGGATAAGCATAAAAGTGGCAGCATCCGACCGAATCCAAAATCAAAAGCCGCAGGACTCGGTCTCCAAACTGATCTCTTGAGTAATGGTTCGGTTTCGCTTGGGTCAGCTCAGCCCTGTCACGACGTGGCTGATGACGGCATTGACTTTTTTCCCGCGCAGATTGACTCTCGATGTGGTTTAGCGCTCAACCCCCCACGATGCATTTTCGTTTACATGGGGTTTCGCATTCGCTTTGATTGGATTGGACACGGACTTGGCAAAATGAATGCGAGAGATTGCCGTTCGCTTTATCCACTTGTAGATTTATTGTGCGCCAGAGGGATTGGGCATGACAGCTACGATACTGACTGCCGAGACATGGTCACTGAATTATCAGTCTGTATATAACTTCCCAACTTCTCAACCTGAAGATGGGTTCAGTCTGTACTACTCGACAAAGTTCAATCACACTAAGCACAATGGCAGCTCCAACTCGCCCCCCAGCCAACGCCTTCGTCGCCAAAGCGCGCAAGGTTTACAACCCAATTGGCTTCTCCAAAGGCTACAACTTCATCCTCTGGTTCATCTTCGCCGGCGCCATGTTCGGCTTTGCCCTCGCCCGAATGATGTTCCTCAATTACAATAGCATTTACTGCAATCCCAACAGCAAGGGTAACGGTGCAGGCCCAGGAGAATGCTGGTCTTACAACAGAAAGGACCTTTACAAGATTGGCATCAAAATGCATTTGTACACCATCATCCCGGCTTCGTTTCTTGTTGTCTTTCAATTTGTTCCTTTTATTCGATATAAAGCACTGCTGTTCCATCGCATGAATGGATATATCGTTATTATTCTGGCGATAATCGGCACCGTCGGCGCCATCATCATTGCACCTGTAGCCTTTGGTGGCTCACTTTCGGTCAGAGCTGCTGTAGGTCTCTTGGCTATCATGTTTCTTGGGTCACTCTTCCTAGCGATATGGAACATCAAGACACTGCAGCTTGAGCAACATCGCGCTTGGATGCTTCGCGCGTGGTTCTACGTAAGTCTACCATTAACCCCGCCCGTGTACTACGTCATCTAAAACGCACAGGCTGGTTCAATTATCACGGTGCGGATTATTATGATCATCTCTGCGGTGATCATGTCCAAGAACCCGATCTTCCGACTCCCAATGCAATGCGCCAAGGTTGCTTCCTTCTACGACGACACTGAGTCCTTGATCGCCAAGTACCCTACCTGCCAGGATCTAGATGCCTGGGTTGCAGTCCAAGGTGACATGTCAGGCGAGGGTACCGAGAACATTGCATCCGCTCTGTCGCAAGGTTTCTCCATGGGCCTTTGGCTAGCGCTCGCTATCCACGCCATCGGCATCGAAGTCTATGTAAGTCGATCCCCAAGGCCTTCCCTTATGACGATCTAACAAGGATTCACAGCTTCACTTAACGCCTGCAGAGACCGAGCGTCTTCGAAAGATCTCTTTCCAACGACAGCAAGAACGTGGTTTCAAGAACCCCGGAAGCAGTGGGCTTACGTCTGACCGTTTGGGTGACGCCGAGACGTGGCGTCCGGGCGCCGATGTGACTGCATACCCGACTAGCAAGGGGAGTGACAGTGACATTTCGAACGTTGCAGCGGCTTAGGGTTCAGGTGATGTAACACTGGGAGATGCGTTGTTGGTTTGGGGAATAGAAGGTCCGGTTGGACCCGGAAATTGTGTCAGCCCATTTTTAGCCGCTGACAAGGTTTGACATGGCATGTTGACAGACGGCAGATGGACGATGACATTTGTTTGATGGGGGCAAGGGTCTTGCTTTTCGGCATTGACCCCTGGTTTATTTCTTTCGCTGTTTTATCATTGCATAGCGACTCATTTATCTCAATAGGAGGTGGCCATCAGGACATGGATGATTTCAAAGGCAGTTACCATCGAAGGCTCAGTTAAACAATGTAGAAGTAACATTGATAGTCTATACTAAACATAAGAGATAACATAACTCAAGTAATTCTAAGAAACGCAGCGCAGACCGTAAATCATCCAATCATCATCGTATCAAGACCCATAATCATTGATCCTTTCTATCCAGCTTTCCAATCAATTTGCCTCCGTCCAAAATGCTACCAAACATGGCAGCCTCAAACAAGTAGTTGACCTGCCAAGCGTGATGGTTCGCATGGGCAATCAACCAAACCATCTCCAATATCCGACCCTTAGCGAAAAGCTTGGCCATTCGTAGCCTCGACCCTTCCGCTAATTCCAATTCGCGCCCCTCGTCAACCTTGCCACCCCGGACATACTCGAGGGGACCAGTGACGAGATACCACCAGAGTTCCTTGAGGAGAGGCTCTTCGTCATGACGCGCAAGATGGTCGTGGACGTGGTCGCAGGTGTCTTCGCCGTTGCATGCGTACTTGGTCTCCAAAGGTCGAGAGAATCCAGTAAGGCGGAATTGCTTATCAAACACCTCGTCAAAATCACCCTCACTCTGAGGCTGCGCCGGCGTCTTCCTCGCCTTCGACCATCCCAACAAAGCACGACGAAAGAACATGTGTCGATCATTCTGAATATGCCACGTATACAACGCAGCACACATCCTCGCAACAGGCTCGTGCCATCGCTGAGTGAGCATCCTTGCCCCCATAACAGCATACGCATCATAAACCCTCCTCAAAACATCCTCGCTCACAATACCAGTGTCCGTGATATCAGTGACATTCAAGAACGAGTTCATAACCTCTGAGTTGACAAGGTCGCATCCCACGTCAACGACATCGGTACCTGGTGAACTAAACACAAGATCGGCCATGACAGCGCCGGGGTCAAAGCCTCGTGCTGTAGCCTCAGCCGCCATGCCAAGGAGACTACTCTCAGACAGTGAAACGATCTGAGCGGTTCGTCGATCAAGACGCGCAGATCGGTTCAGAAGGTGGCCCTTGTGCTTCTTCTCAAGGGCGATCTTACCCTGGATGTATCGCTTGCCAATAGCCACTGCATCGCGACGCTCCCGACCGCCGGGGGTTCGTAGCGCATGCGGATCATCAAGGCCCTTCTCCAACAGCGGCTCAAGGTTGGGAAAGACATAGTTGTATCCGTGTTCGTAATAGAAAGCCATGTCGGTTACATAATTGGAGAACATGGTAGTTGAATCAGCAGCGCCCATGAGAAGACTAGCGATACCGCATCCGAACAAGGCGTTCGTCGTCTTGAGAGCTTCAGGCCAATCCTCTGCGCCAAGGATGTGAAGGATCTCGTTGGAAACAGGGCTCAACCCAGCGCCCTTAGGCGGCAAGACATTGCCGATCGCATGCTGGGACGATTTCCATTCCTCTAGCTCAGGGGAGAGTCTTAGCTGAGCTACTCTGGGTCCTGAACCACTCGACGACAAGGATCCAGTTGACGAAGCACCCGAAGCATCTTCAATATCTTCAAATACTTCAATGACGAAGGTGCTTGCATGATACGACAGTCTCTGGAGATCATCAACAGTACCGCGTCCGATCAGATTTCTAGCTTCAGTATACCCAGTATGTCTGGGCTTGGCTGTCCTTCGGGTGAAGAATCTCCCGAGCCCACGGCCCCGGAAACCCTTGCCCCAGAAGTACGGGGGGATGTCGGCGGTGGAACGTGAATCATGTAGGGCACGGTCTCTAGGTTTTATCTTGAGCCCATTGAGGTCAAACTCGCCCCAGTAGGCTTGCTGAGGCCAGGGTAGACACAAGGGGAAAGACATTTCGATCGACAAGGGGAGATTAGATATGAGTTGATAGTTTGTGAGTCTGAGCGTTGATGGATCCCTACTAGGGCGGTTCACGGGCTTCCTTTTATAACTTCACTTTCATCACAGGGAGACAGCTGATCAAAAAGCACAGCTGGCAATACCGAGGGATATCTGTACATGATTGAAAGAATTATCAATTTGTCTTGCAGCATGTCTGTTGGTTCTGCAATTCTTTCTTGTTTGTTGGTGAGGCATACCAACTAGTCAGTCTCTAGATCCAGAAAAACAGGGATGCACGAATTGAAAAAGGTGGTGACGATCCACTTGCCCCCTCTTGACTACCGGGGACGCGTCTTGAATCGAGAAGTTTGTTCTGCAGATCATCATGACGGTGTGGTGGGTTTCGTGACCAGCGGCCTAACACCGAGGGAGTTCAGCCAAGGGTTTTTTGAATGCAGGTTTGTTAAATGTCTCAGCGAGCAGCCCTGGCGGACAAACCGGTAATCTAGAAGTATTCCAGTCTCCGAAACAATGTCTCAATAGTAAAGGCGAAGACGCGAGCCCATATCGCGAGGGCATCATATCCGGTGTTTTTGAGGCATCGTAATGTTGCAATCAACATGCAGATTTAAGTCACTTGCGCTTAAATCCCATAGGAAATAAGCCGTTCGGCGGAATCTTTGCGTGATCGATTCCCGGCGCTAGCACCAAACGTGGGATAACTCGGTAGTTAGCAGATCCACGCTGTCAAGCAACAAGCCATTCTCCTGTCTACACGTGAACAGATCCAACTCCACTCGTGTTACCAAACAATGCGGGTTCGTCACATACGCGCATCGGAGAAAGAGGTCGCTTGCTGAATTAGGAAGGGGGACAGTTCTGGTTACGTCTTGTTTGTCAAGGAGGGCGGTGAGACAGAGCACGTAAATTAGGAGTCCACATATGCTAAGGTTGGAGATATGTGAAAAGTGGCACATTCTAGAAGTTCTGGAAACACTTTGATCCTTCTGGATTGAGTCCTAGAAATGTGATCAATCGAAGGCGTTGTCTCAGGCGTAAAGCCATCAAGTCCTCGTCACGAACAATACACCATCATGACATCAGATTTGTCTTCCGCGTTCAGCTACAGAGCACCCACGCTAAACTGAGACTAGACAAGGAAACAATCATTATCACCGGCGCTAAATTAGCATTTCCCACGTCCTGACCAAGAATTGAAACCGGGCCGGGCCTCCACAGCACGCCTCCCAAATCTCCTCCTCCGCAAATGTCAATTGCCACGAGTGAGCGTTTTTAATGTTAGAGTTACGGACAAGCATTTTACTCCTCTGCATCAGGTCTGGCTCTAAAGTATATATGGCTAGACTAGAAAGATCTCGATCAATGGCGTACGGGATGGGCTTGGGACGGTTGGATACTAATCACTTCAGGTCATGTTATCAGCGGCAGTGGATTGCCTGTTAGCTTGTGCAAATCCTTGCCGTGATCTTCCTCATTCCTGACATGTCCAAACCCGGCAGTATAGAGTGGGCACACTGTCCTCTCGCGGGCCACATTCCAGGGTCTTGGCAGGTTTTGTTTTTTTTACCTAAGTTGGGCTGCTAAAAACGCACAAACTAGTTGGTGAATGTCGATTAAAACAAGTACCTTGTTTCTCCCACTTTCCGGCCCCTCCCTTCTTTACTGCAACCCATTCATCATATCAACTGGACACTGCCCCCCCTCCTTGCATCATATCCTGCATGAGAGAGACAAGGCCCCAACCAACATACACTCGAACCCACCCAAATCCCGATCGCTAAGACAGGAGTGACTAATGGCGCCGCCGTCAGACGGTTTGTCCTCGATTCACTACCGGCCGCTAGATCTGGCGGCGCGTGAAGTGAGGATCCTGGAGCTGCAGCCCTCGCCGAATAACGACATCAACGACAGAATCGTATGTCGCCTTGTCCACGAGAAACTATGCGATGCGCCTGATTTCATTGGCCTTTCGGCTCTTTACGGCGACATCACCAAAACCGAGCCCATTCTGCTCAACGGCCAAAAAGTAGCCATACCGTCCGACCTCGCCGAAGCGATCCGCTACACCCGCGAAGTCTTCCTCGGCCCCCGTGCCCAGACCGTCATCAACAACGCCTCCTCCTCAAGGGTCGATCTCGAGACACAAAGAACAATCAGTAATCACCAACAGGAACAAACACAATCACCCTCCCCACCACCATCGCCAACCAAGAAACCTCCCGGATGGCTACGCTCATTCCTCCGCAAACTCGTCGACCCGGGCTCCGCGAGATGCGATAAACCTCCGCTACGGATCTGGATCGATCTATTATGCATCAACAGGCGCGACAAGAAAGAAGAAGCTGAGCGACGTGCGCACATGGCTCGTGCGTACCGCGAGGCGAAGTTGGTCGTTGGATGGTTGGGAACGAAGGATGCGACGTCTGATCTTGCGATTGAGATTATACGGGCGTGGGATAAGTGCATGCCTGAGAATTTTGGAGAACCAGGTGATCGCGAGGCGAACCCAGCGAACTACGCGCCGGTTCTGCAGTGGATGGGACCCGTGGCTCATCTCAGTGACATTCCTGAGGGGATCACGGACCCGACGGAAGTACCCAGCTACAAAGCCATCTCTGGCTTCTTGAACAGGCCGTATTTTCGGAATACTTGGATTCTGGAAGATATTGCCCAGGCGCAATTTCCGACGTTCATGGTTGATGATGGGATTGTGTCTTGGATGCAGATTCTTCGCCTCAATCGCGTCAACGAGGATATTAAAGATCACGGAGCGGAAATGTTCCCCAGCGAATTGCGGCCTTTACTAGAGTACATGCCGCTAGGTAGTGTGTACACGTTTCTCAAGGAGTTTGATCGTCGGCAGAAATTAGAAGGATGTCGGCCTGTGTTCTCAAATACACCCGCAAGTTCTATTAGGAGTTCGGCGTCAATGACGGGATTGAAGGCAAAGGGAAGATGAGCTATGGAGTATTCTTTGGGTATTTTAGATGGTATTACATTATTGGGTAATTTGTTATACGTATGCTTTGTAGAATGAATGGGTTGTTATGGTTATGAGCATCTATTGATGTACAAGCTTAGAGGCTTATAGTGGCGCGAGGTATACCCTAATGTGAGCAATGCCAACTCACCAAGTCAATCCACATCTCTTTTCCAATAGTTTGTTCTAGAAGCCATGTCGTGATGGCGTTCAGCTGGTATCACCCTTGCGCCAAGGTCAGCCCTGCATAAGCCATCAAGAATCCTTAGCCCCTTCTGCCGATGTCTAGGAAAGTCCAAAGCTGCGATGTCGCCGCTCCCCCGACGGATCAGACCCCAACCTCCAGCCCTACACGATGGTGTTGACCGGCCCGGTAAGCCCCATCTAGAATCAGCCCATGAGCTGATACCCGTTCTGGTTCCCGACATAGCCAAGCCACAAACATCATGGAATGCCAAGAATCGGAAGATCATCGCTCAGGTTTCAGCCACATCGTTCATCTGCCGAATTAGAATGTGATTGACGGTTGCGGTCGGTGGAATATTGATTGGCCAACGGTACGATTGTTCTGGAAGAGACTGGATTGGAATGCGGCTGGGGGCCACTGTCTCAGAATGTGGTAAGCTCGCGCTTCGGGCTCGGCGTTAGAGTTTGTGATAGCCTATCCTACGTGTCGGAATGTATGAGATCTGAGTTGATTTGGTCTGTTGTGGTGGAATCTAGAAAACTCTGCATGGTTCTATTTTAATAGAAATCGAATGGCAAGACACGTAAGGGTCCCGACGCATCTAGAAAGTTACAGATGCCTACTATGATGGGACGGCTGCTTATTGCAGGAACGCTCCGCTGTCAGACGGAGGTTTATGCAGCCGTTTTAGGCTGGGCATTGTCATCTGAGGGGGCTTCTCGTGAAACGTCAGCTGGCATGCAAGTTTGCGTGTTCGCTAAGGACTTGTTGTTGGACATGTGATGGATCCTGCCTGTTTCTAGGGTCGTGTTGTAAGCATCCAAGAATTCGGTCGAGTTCCATATTGCATTAGCCCAGCTTGGCCAACGGTGGTTTCACATTGTGACTGCATTCGGTGACAAGGAATGTAAACACGGATTAATTAGTAACTAAAATCCAAATTCGCCATCGGAGTCGTCGATCCGTGTGAATTGTCCGGCCTTATCGGCGCCGTTTCATGACTCTCGTCATCCGTCGAGTTGGCATTCGATGCTGAATGTCCATCGCCAGCCTGTTGCTCTGGCTGCGCATTCGCGTCCCATCCCGCATTCTGCATCTGTTGAAAGCTCCACGTAGGGTTGAACCCTGGGCTCTCCCATGCATATCTCACTCTTTCGTACATCTCGTCAATCTGCTCGAGTGTCATCTTGCTAGTTTCGTATACCATCAACCATACAAAAGCAATGGAAAGGACACAACACGATCCCCAGATGAAGAAGATCTTGAGCCCGAATGCGTTTGCACCTCTGCCGAGGATATATGGTGGTGCGTATGCAACACCAAAGTTCAAAAGCCAGTTTGCTGTCGTTGATACAGACATGGCCTTTGCGCGGACTTTGAGTGGGAAGATCTCTGAAGTTACGACCCACGCAACAGGTCCCCAGGACGCTGCATAGAAAAACACGTTGAGAGCACAAAAGACGACAAGGACCATGTTAGCGGCCCCTCCATTAGACTTTTCCATCTTATCCTCAGTTGCCGAGTACACTGCTGCTATCAGCAACTGACAAACGCCCATGCCTAGAGCGCCAGCCATGAGGAGCTTTCGTCTTCCCCATGATTCGATGACGATGAGACCAGGGACTGTGCAAACGCAGTTGATGATGATCATGGCTAGGTTGGTGAGAAAGGGCTTGTTGACCCCAGCGTTGCTGAAGAAGGTGGTCCCATAATACATAACGAAGTTGATACCAGTTAGTTGTTGTAGCATCTGTAGCCCACAGCCAGTCATGGTTCGACGGCCAAGGGAGGAGTTTCTCGCGAAGAGAGCCTTGTATGTGTCGTGACCGAGGGTTAGTTCATATCGATGATTCGCGATAATCTCGTTGAGCTCATCCACCAGAGCTGGATGCGTCTTATCCAATCTGCGAAAACGACTTAGAGATATTTCTGCCTCTGCCAACCGATCTTTCTTGACGAGAAACCGAGGAGTCTCGGGGAGATAAAGAATGCCAGAGGCGAGGATAAGGCCGGGTACGAGCTGTATGCCAAGAGGGATTCGGTAAGCTGCATCGCTGTCGATATTGGATGTGCCGACGTTGATAGTAGTCGCGGTTAATATCCCCACCGTGATGGAGAACTGATACATGCATATGATGGTCCCGCGTATCCATTTCGGTGCAGTCTCGGACTGATAAAGAGGGACGAGAACGGAAATAGCTCCGACTGCAACGCCAGCAAGTAACCTTTTGCCATGAGCACAAATCACGAGGTATCACGGATAAATAACGTACCTTCCGACTAATAACATTGGCGTCGCTCGAGCGCATATTTGAAAGATGGCTCCGACACAAAATGTAGTGACAGCCGCGAGCAATGTCTTGCGCCGCCCGATGCTGTCACCAGATGGAGCTGCTGCCAAAGCGCCGATGACGGCTCCACCGCTAAGAATGGCGACGATGAGCGATGAGTCTGCGGGACAGAGATCGACATGGCCCTCGTCGTCTTTGCAGGATTGATCAGTGCTGAAGTGGTCTTTGAAGACGGACATGGCGAGGATGCCGTTGATGACACTATGAGTGAGATGAGGTTAGTCGGGGCCATAGTGTTGCCGATCAATGTCAATAAGGAGAGACCTTTGAGGCTATCTCGCGACAGGCGAACCCAACGCGCAGCGCAACATTCATCGGGCGATAGAAAGAACACAAGAGAGAATAGCGCTGTCGCATGCAGGCTGCTCACCGCGCCGCAGACTCCAACGAGACATTTAAACTGACTCACCCCAGATCATAGCCAAACAACAAACCCCCCGACGCAACAAACAGCCCAATCGTAATAGCCCAACTCGACGAACCGGCAAAGTTGTCAGGCTTCTGCCAGCCCATGCCGAGCAGCATCATGTCGATACCATGGGCGAGAAAGTATGGTGATCTTTGTTTTTCAGGAGTGAAGAGAAACAGAACATGGGGAACCAATGAGGAAAATGCGGAGAAGGGGGCGCGCGAATGGTCTGGTGACGTGAGGCTAGGCTGCTATGAGCATGGCGTCGATGGGCTAGGATGCTGGTTGGTGCGGGTGGGATCCACTTGATGACTTTGAAAAGCTGGGGTTGGGGACCCTTGACGATGTGACGACGCGTCATTGGTATAGGGAGAGAAGTGGGTTTGAGCAAAAAGTGATGATGACTTGATGATGAGGGAGGGAAAAAATGAGGTCCTACCCGGGTTCGAACCGGGGTCTTTGGAAGACTTTGAGGGTGATCAAAATCCAACGTCATGACCACTAGACTATAGGACCGTGCCAATTAAGATCGATGATCATTTGGGCTGCAATTTTGAAATATGGATTTGACATGGACTTAAGACAAAACTCAGCTGTGTAAAACCTCTCCAGGGTATGGAACCAAATAGTATCCTAGTATTATTTATCCAGACTCAAAAGTACACGTATGCTTAAGGCTAGTAAGATAAAGAGTAAATATTAGTTTTTTACTCTGGCTTTTTAAGTATAATTTTAAAGAGATTAGTTATATAATTATAAAAACTATTTAAAAAAGTAAACAGCATTGTTTTCATAAACAAGCACGCTATCCGCAGTATAAAAACAGTTTTGAAGTTAATATATCATTCTCAGACCCTTATAAAGTGAGTATATAACATTGTATTTTTACATTTATCTATTGCAAGGCATGACCCGCCATCTAGAATAAATGTCTAATAAAACTTCCGATCATCAAAACTCTCAAATTTGTCACCAATAACCTTCCTCGTCAACTCCATCAACTGCTCACCAAGCTGCTCATTCTGCGAAAGCTCATTCCCCAACTCCGGCACAGCAGGAGGACAGATATACTGTCCCGACTTGTCGGTAAGGGTCGCGGCAAATACTGAGCTAGTCGCGCCCTGGAATTGATCTTTCTTGAAAGGTTCCATTCCAATTGACATGGCGTAGCCAGCGAGAGGATACCTAACATGCGTCAGTGAGGATCAAAAGAGGGAGATTACATAAACTCACGCTTCGTGGATATAATCAACGCTCTGCTTGGTACTGACGAAACCAGGGTGCGTAGCATTCACCAAAATCTTGGGGCTTCCCGCCTTGGTAACATGACGGTCCAAATACCGACTATACAGAATAGCGGCCAGCTTTGACCGTCCATACTGAGGATTCGGTCCAAGATCCTGGTTCAGCTCATCAAGGCTCTCAAACTTAACATCGCTAGGTGCTCCCTGATGAGCATTAGAAGCAAGATTGACAATCCTCACAGTCCCATGCTCATCAGCCGTCTTCTTCAAAAGCTCAAGCAAATAAGAAGTCAAAAGCACATGACCAAAGTGGTTCACAGCCATATGCTGATCAACACCATACTTTGAGAGCTGATACGTCATGATTCCCCTTCCCGCGTTATTAACAAGAATATCCAAGCGATCAGTAGATTTCTTGATCTGCTCCGCTGCTTTCTTCACTGCAGCCCAGTCGCTCAAATCGCATTGGATCCATTCTGTGCGATCGGCTTTTCTTTGGCCCAGTTCTTCAGCGACGGATTTCTTGGCGCCGTTGACGACTTCTTCGGAGATGGAGAGGATGAAGAGCTTGCTTATGTTGTGGGAGAGAAGAGTGTGAGTTACGCCGTAGCCGATACCTTCGCTGCCGCCGGTGACGACGGCGACTTTGTTGGTGAGGTCGGGGGTTTCGGAGAGCGAGAATTGGTGGGTTGCGAGCTTTTCGGCTGGACCACCGAAGTTTTCGGCGATGGTGTTCTAACAAGTCAATTACTGATGACAGATACGGAGCATGAAGTAATACCTTGACGCTGTCTACGATGGAAGACATGGTGCTAATCTGGGTTCTTTTATAGAAGACGTTGTTTTTGCTTTGATGAGCAAATGCGATTCTTGTCGACGATGTTCGGTAACTGCGGTATAATAACCCTCTAGATATTCTTTTTCCTGCTGTGAGATTTAGAGTTTTCATCTGAGTTGCAATTGAAAGGAGAGATCAATCTGGATTTCATGCTGTTCAGTTCTTCTCATATAGTGGCTTGGAAAGCTATGAATCACCACTCCACAAAGTCAATGACGTACGTCTTACAGCAACGATCCTCGCAGAAATATTATTCAGTGAGACAAAGGTCGTCATGAATTTGCACACCTAATTTTATTTGTGTTTGTGCAGTAATTGAGAATAATTTCTGACTCCTGTGCTACCTTCTTCAATCCCATTGTCCGCGATCCCGCAGCCATCACCATGGAGGCGTTACGTAGACGAAATAGCCACAAAGCTCTTCTCTAGTTCATCAGAGAACATGTTTTCTACCGCCTTCCTCATGATATTTCCCTTTGCTGTTCTTGGCAGTGTTCCTTGAGGTACAACAAAGACCAAGCGCGGGTTGTCAATTCGCTCGTGGAGATACTTTCGCGCATGAAACGGCGATATCCTGCGCAGTATTTCTTCCTTGAATTTCGTCAGACTCTCATCGCCCGTCTTTAATACGTCGTCATTCTTGGGCTCGACAATAAGCGCTGGACTGGGACGTCCAGATCCAATGACAGATACAGCGGAGATCAGATCAGCCTCGCATACTTGCATCGCTTCTGCCTCAAGGGATCCCGCGTCACACACCAAAGACATCTGCATCTTGATTCTATCATCTAGCCGTCCTTTGTATAAGTACTGATCCTCTCCAACGCGTTGGAAGAGGTCGCCAGTATGGAATTTGCCATCCGCCTTATCTCTGAGTGACGGATGAGGACAGTCATCTGCATCTGCGGGGATGACAAGCTCAACAAGTTGTTCCGACGAAGATGAATTTCCGCAAAGAGGAATAAATTTACAGCCTGACTCTGGAAATGGAGTGAGGTATTGAGAAGTGGCAGATGCTTGCATCGATAGTCCAATCTCTGTAGAACCGTAGGTATTGACAAGCTTAATCCCTTGTTCATGAGCCCACGCTTGATCCGACGGCTCCAGAACTTGTCCAGCGTGAAGGATGTGGTGCAAACTCTGAAGTTGTCCAAGCAGGACGGCATTAGTGCGTGCTTCCCGGATGAAGACAGACAGAAGAGCTGGGAAGATGTTGAAGGCCGTTAATCCACCGTGGGTAATCATACTCTGCAACTCAGAAGTAGGATAGGGAATACTCTTGGGCATAATCAAACAGCCTGCGTTAGCTAGTGCTTCTGTAAGATTGATGGTGTTGCCTACGTGGGCATGAGAACCCCTGTAACGGATCAGCTTTGGAACACGAGGCGCTGCGAGAGAACTGACATGAGGCAAGACACAGGCTGCGGTCCGGTGCGAGTAAATGGCTTGTTCTTGCGAATCAAGCAGTCCATCCATTTTACAGTAGCTGGAACCAGTTTGGGAATTCCTGAAGTTGAGCCTGAGGTATGAAATATGGCCGAGACTTTATCGCCGTTTAAAGCAGTAGTCACTTTTTCAAGCTCAACGTTCTGCGGCACAGCTTTTTCTAAGGCCCTTTCGCTGGGAAATGTTGGAAGCGGGCAGTCCTTCACCAGAGATTCACAGCTTGAGTCATAGATCAATGCTGTAGCGTTGCTCTTGCCCAGGAGTTCATAGACTACCGATGGGTTCGTCATGCGAAGCGAGAAAAGTTGCGGGATGAAGCCGGCTCTTTGGAGGGACAAGTAGTGTAAGAGATCCTGGTATGACCATCCTCTCATCCTGCCAGATGTCAGATAGGCGTGGCTGTGGAGACAAAGGACCTACCAAATTCCCACTACGGCACCTTTCGCAATGCCAGCCTGTGACAAAACAGACAACCACGTTTTTGCCGCATTTTCAACATCATTACAGTATTCCGCATATGTGATAGTCTTGTAGTCAGTAGGCGATTCTGGCAGCAGATATCTCACTGCCGCAGCATCCCCACGAGACTTGGCGAGCGTTTCGATGATAGTAAGAGGTGTATGAAAAGTTCGCATGTTGAGAAGTGTACTTAACAGCACATACTCGCCAAGACCAAAGTCAAGAATTTGTTCAATTTATACATCTTTGCGTAGGATCCTCCTACTAGGGTAGTCTCACTCAGCACCAGCCGAGAGAGGAGATTCACAAGATGAGTAAGAATTTAGACCAAGAAACGGGATCCGAAAATGAGGAGAAGGACCGGTTACACGGCATCTCGAGTTTTACAAATTCGATCAGCCAATTATTTCTATGTTCTGTTATAAATAGTCGCCGATTACTAAAGCTTATTGTAACTCATGGCTGCGGCGTGGTATAAGCTTACCCTGCCATGCTTATCTGCAGAGGTACAGGCATTCAGAGGACCGCCTAACCACATGAGGATCCCTAGCTTATGGTTGTAAGCATCTACATTAGGGTGCAAGATTCACGGCTAGAAATGGAACATAATGACCGTACAGCCCTCCACAAGGAAGCGTGGGTGTCTTTAATAGCACTGGATGTACTGTATCATAGATGATATTTACTTGTAAGCGTGGATAGTCGTAAGGAACAATATTTATGAAAAGGTGGAGTGGCCCTGATTGGTACACTCTTTACTAATGCTTTGCATTAATATTGTATACCGGGTTTATAAAGGCATATCTAACCCTATCTGGCGCAAAATTTCGAACCAATGCTTCGCTGATGTATCCGACTGTGCCCCATCATATTCTGACCATATAGTTTTAACAAGCCTGAGAAAGCTATCGCTTGCTTTGTATGGCAAAGCTTGTCTAATTATGTCTAGCCTTGACAGGACGAGACGTCTTGCTTCTGCAACCTGGAGGACAGATTGCGGAATAAATGCGGATATGGTATCTGAGCTTCCTGGTAGGCATACTACCGATGTAAGATCTAACAAATCCCATTCCAGGTGCGACGTAAAGATATCTGATGGATCATTATTGGCCTCCTCTGGTGTCCTTGGACATTGGGGATCAGGGTATCTTTGGAACTTGAGACCCGCTGCCGCGGAGACATACAACATGGGGTGAATGAACTTGGAACCTGATTCAGCTGGAATCCTTTCAAGAGTAGCCACGAGCTGCAGAGTCAAGTCGGTAAGAAAAGTTTCTCGAGACATTTCATCCTTTGCATCATTGCAACCGTTGGCCAATACATTTTGTACACCGCTTGCATTGACGGCAAGATCATCAAAGGTCAGGTATAGCTGCAGCAACCCAGCTTTGCGATATGCCTCAGCTGTTTCCAGTAGGTGAGACACGGGGGTGTTGTCATCTTGTGTATCGACATAAAAGCCTTGCAGCTCCTCCAGAAGGACGAGAGCATTAAAGTCCATGCTTAAAAGCTCTTTCTCGAGCTCGCGTGCCACCGCTATGTCGCAGAGGGCCTTGCTTGCTATTTCAAGACACATAGTTCTCTGATCTTGGTTATAATCGCACGCGCTTCTACACAAGGCTAATATTTGGCCAAAAGTCTCAATCACCTCGTTTGATATACCACACCAGGAGTTTGGAAGCGTTCCTAATGGTTTGAAACTCAAACTGGTTGGTGAATGCAGATGTGATGTTGTTCCAAAAGCACCATCTTCTGGTAGCATGGCCTGACGAATCTTGTCCTGGTATTTCTGTCGTTTCTTCTCGATAATTGAGGGATTTGAGCCACGGCCTACCAGTGCAAGAAGCATCTCCCAGTAGGCCAAAGCTTGACAGAAATAGGCATGCAGGAGAGAGTCTGCCGCCGAAATCCCGACACTCCACATAAAAAGCAATTCTCTCGCTAATTCGAGCCATGAGTAGTCTAAATTTCCAGGAGTGATCCAATGAGATGAAGTTCCCATTGCTAATACAGCAAAGACCAAATCAGCTGTGACTGGACTTAGTCCCAGGTTTCGCACTCGAGATATTCCCTGGGTGATAGCAAGTACAGATTGTTCTCTCAGTGACGGTAGGGCTTGCCTCAAATGGGGCATAGTGTCGACGAGACAGACAGCTGACATGACTTGCATGGTGTAGAAGACAGCCTCAGATGTAGCCCATGAGTCTCGAGCCAATGAGCGATTATTGTTCACATCAGAATCGAACGTGGAGCGCACTGGACAGATATATCTAAACCAGTATTCGATTAGTGTTGTTGATATGTGAACAGGCGCTTGTATAATGCGGGGATTGGAGGTTGATATTAGGTCATGTCGTGAATTTGACTCTTCAGGTCTTTCCAACGAGTTGAAGGGTTCTTGTAGAGAATCGTCAACATGGCCATCTGCGACATCAAGGCCAGTAGCTTGCCAATTTGCCACTGTCTCGTTTATCCAGGAATAGTCGCAGTCGTCATTGAGAATGCTTGGTTCATCTGGCAAAGTGTCCAACACATGCTGAAGACCAGTCGACCCGGCTTGAATATTGAAATTCTCTACCGGAACTATAGGTAATGGATCTTGCGGTTGCACATTCCTTCCAACAGTCGTCTCTTCAGATATCGAGGTCTCATCCTGCTGGTGCTTGTGCGACCATCGTAGTTTCTGCGTATACCCAGGGCAGGGACATCCGAATTTGGCGCAGTTCTCGCAACTAGGCCGTTTCTCATCGCATTTGATCTATTGCGCGGTTAAACACGTCAACAGACTAAACCTGATGATTCGTGTTACTGAAGTTGCCACTTACCCGTCTGTCTTTGCATTTAGAGCACCCATTTCTTGACTTCGCTGTTCCGGTCCGCCTACGCTTAGCCCTCTGTGAGTTAGAAGAGCTGGATGTAGTCTGTGAGTCCATGGAGAGTTAGGTTGGAAGCGTGGTGGATAATCGAGATATCTTTGGTGCTTAAAACCCCGCAACCTTGACACAGTAGCTTGTGATGTCACGTGGCCCAGGCTTGTTCAGGGTAAGGAGGGCGAAAAGAGGCTAAGCAGCATAATTGAATCTCTATAACTAACGAGTTTTTCTTATAACAGTCGGTCAAGTGCCTAACTCACTAGGCCCCTCTACTCGCGTCCTGCCTCGTGTATTATGCAAGCTTAGCCAAATCTGTTTTTTAAAACTCGCAACCTGCTGAAATATGAATCTTTGTCGACATAAGTTCCCCTCAGCCATCGTGGCTTTCCAACGTCAGCCATATCGAAAGCCCTCCTCGAGTGCAAAGTTCTCGTGTTATCAAAAAGGACACAGTCACCGGGATTCATCTTTCGCTCAAACAAATACTCTGACCGCTGCAGCAATGCGTTAAACTTGAACGCAGCTGCGTGCCATGCGTCTACCTTATCGTTCAGCGCCGATAGAGGAGATTGATCGCACTTGTTCTCAATGAAGGGGTCTCGATGATTCGAGAACGGTGCGAGGAATGGAGGCCCCCAATTGATCTTCAGCATATGTTCAACAAGCACTGAGTCGCTCCATCCAGAGCCTCCATTCTTAGTACTGAGCTCGTGGTAGTCTTGAGCATAATCTTGAACACGTGTATACACCTTTTCGCCAACTTGGAGCGGCCTTAAGTCAATGACTGGCTTCGTCGTGCGGTACACGTTGTCTTTGGGATGGTTATAGTGGTAATTAACGGGGACTGTAGCAAGGGTCTCGAATGCCTCTGGATCCAGGTGGAATAAGTCGACTGCCGACTTGTACGCGTCAGCAAAGACGCTGGCTCCTCCTTTGGATGCAGACTGGATGCAATGGAGGAGCTGGACATGTGGAGGGTTTTGAAAGTATAGTAGGTCGGTATGGAAACCCAAATCCGCGGACGTGTATGCGGCGTTAATGGCTTGAGGGACTGTACGCACTACAAGAATATGAGCTTTGTTTCAGTTGTGGACTACTGGGTTTCAACATACCATCCCATGTGCGGCCATAAAAGGTATCCTGGATGGGACCGATGCGTTCAGCGATCGTGGCCAATGACTCGACCTTGCCAGGAACATTTGTAACGAACGCCAGGCCGTCAGTCCGAAGCTGATGGATGAGTTTATAGACTTCTTCATCATTGTTGATATACTCGTCGTAGTCGAAGTCTCTTAAGTTTGAAAGAGGGTCCGTAGTCCACAGAACCTGCGCGGTATGCTTGTCTCTGCCTAAGTCAGGGAGAGAGCCCGACTTGACGATCTCTCGTAAAGATGCCATGCTCAGGTTCGTTGTGTGATCTTGGCCATAACCCGGGGCATCATTATCCCACTTGATGTTCACAGACTGGGAGGCAGAATCGACCTCGACCGAACGGGCTTGGATGTTGGCTGGGATGTCGGCAGTTGAGAACAAACGCTGGTAGGTTGACTCGTGTACGCACAACGGACACTGGCAGAAGTCGCGCAAAAGCAGTGGGGAAAACTCCTGAGGCGTGTTGTCGATTGAAATTGGGACCCTTGATGGGTTTTTGTTCTGCATAATGGTGTAGGAACGCCGCAAGTTTTTCAACTTGTCCGGCACGGTATTGGCTGCTGTAAATGACTTGAGGTCAACCTGTGAGTGTCTATACGCACCCCGTAATAGATCTTGGACATAGCGCACCTGTTTTCTTGTCTGGCTGGTTACAAGGGTACTCATGGGTGAACAGCGAGAGCTTAATAGAAGCCGTGCACCTCGGTAGAGGTGTATCGTTCGCACCAGTGGAAGTCTAGCTATAGCATGCATCTTGGGATTTGCACAAAGGCTTAGAGAAAAGAACTGAAACATGGCACTCTTTGTGAACACAACTGCGTCTTTTAGTATTTGACAGGCAGTCCAGTATCACTCCACCAACCATATCCATGTGGGGATATCATATGTTAAGGTAAACCGAATCTGTTAGTACTTTACGAAATGCAGGTACTTTGAGACAATTTACCTATTTTGGACACTTATCGAGTGGAAAACGTAATCACCAATGAAGGATGCATAGTACAATCATTTCGTATTGACCTTCCCGTTCCCGTAGCTAATGCAATCTGCTATCACTATAAGCTAAACCGATCTGGGCCAGTGAATACGGAGACCATTTATTACTGGTTGCTCTACACTCCGCTGACGCTGAGTAATCGTATTCCACTGCTAGAAACAGTAAAGCGTATCTACACAGACAGCAATTGTAGAGATATGAATATACAAGGATCGAACAAGGACGTGGTATAAACAGGCCGCAATGTAGCCCTGTCCATTTCGATATTTCAGAAACTACCTAAAGGTTCTTCCCTTTCTTAAAATTACAGAACCATCTCATTTGCTAGCGTTGCTGCCCATATCATCCATCATGCCCCCTTCGGCGCAAGTCAACGAACAGCCTCAAGAGGTTAAGAAGACTCCCTTGCAATTGATTTCACAAGGCGCCTGTCTCCCCGGTATCCCCAAACACCCCACATTCGCTTCGCAAAGGCAATGGCAGCTGGAGAAGATGGCGCTGGCTTTTCGTGTCTTTGCAAGATTAGGTTACACAGACGGTATGGCTGGCCATATTTCCGTTCGAGACCCTGAGAATCCGCACACATTCTGGACAGTAAGTGCCAAGGCCTGATGCATGGAACGGGCGCTGATGAACCATAGAACCCCTTGGCCGTGCATTTCGGCATGTTGAGAGCCAGCGATATGATCCTTGTTAACTACGAAGGCGTTCCGATCGGAGGTATTGTTCTCACCTTACGTTCTTGACCTGCAATACTTAAACCCCCCACCAGGAAACATGAGTCGACCAGCAAATGCTGCAGGCTTCCTCATTCACAGCGCTGTCCACAGGGCTCGACCAGATATTGTTGCTGCATGCCATACCCACAGCGTACATGGCATGGCGTGGAGTGTCTTTGGGCGACCTATAGAAATGATTACACAAGATGCTGCATACCTCTACGGTGATGCCCAAGCTGTTTACCGCGTTTGTTTTTGTCCTTGATTACTTGATTATTCTCTTCTAATAATGCATAGGACTTTGGAGGTGTTGTCGTCACTCAAGAAGAAGGTGACAAGATCGGTGCTGCTTTAGGTATGTCTGGAGGTTCTATATTCTTTACTTAGGCTGGTACTAACTATGATGTAGGAACTAAGGGCAAGGCTTTGATCCTTCAAAATCATGGTCTCCTTACGACTGGCGCCACGGTCGATGAGGCCTGCTTCCTTATGACTCTTATGGAGCGGGCCAGTCAATGCCAGTTACTTGCTGAGGCTGCTGCAGCTAATGGTATACCAAAGGTTCTTATCTCTGATGCAAGCGCAAAGTATACCTTTGAAAACTCAAGTGACCCAGAGACATTGTACTGGGAGGGCCAGCCTGACCTAGAGTACGAGGCATATATGTGTAAGGGTGAGCATAAGCTATAAGGATTAATAAAAGATCTTTGAAATTCTCCGATGATTGTTGAACGTTTTGGAGGGTATGGAGCTTACTCGCTGGTGAGATATATACTGAACATCATGGGAGAAATGATCAACGGAAGGGATTAATGTTACTCCTCTTATCTCTGCGTGCCGAAAAAACTTCAAATGTGCTCTGACTCAGCCAGTCGAATTCGTCTGGTTGCAGAACGGGACATGCACATGCAGCGGATGGGGCCGCGCGATTGGCGATACATGTACGACGTGCAGAAAAGGTGGTCAGCATCTGCCCATTTCGACATCCTGATGGCCTCAATCCGGGGCTCACGGCAGCCTTTTTGTCAAACATGTTCACCATTTCCCAAAAGTCCTTTAAGAGCTTATAGCCTCTTTTGGGCCCTAGTGCAGTCGATTTCTCATTCTCTCATTCATCGACAACTTCCATATAGCAGTTCAAAGCTTCTTAGTCAACCCCAGACATCGGCAGACTTTATCCCTCACTGTAACCTGACCAAGTCATGCACATGATCACGCTCGCATTTCGGTTGCAACCAACCCGCCCGTTTCCGGTTTTAGTGTCCAACAAAGATGTCACGCCACCAATGATGTTGTTGCAGAATGCGTCGCTCAACGTTGTACTTCTGTAGCGGAACGCAACACGGGCAATGAAGATACATTATTGACAGCGGGAGTGAACAGTCCAATAGCAGATGCATTTCCCTCGTAAGGCATTCTTCGTCCACGTCAGTCATTTGCGACCTAACGAAAACGAGGCAGCCTAAGCAGAGCCTCATCAGGTTTTAACTTGTGGATTCTGGGCCCAGATCAAGATAAGCTCGCGGATCCTCGATTTAATACTCAATCTCGAACAGTTCTTATTTATTGTGAGATATTCACTGGATCTTTCTCTCATCTTTGTTCGTCTTTGACGTGATTGGCCTAGTCACCATGGTGTCGACACCCCCGCCATCAGATGACGCAGAGGGTCATCCCCCAGAAGAGAGTCCGCATGACGAGGAGGAAGCTAATAGCGCGTCACCATGCAAGAAAGACGACAAGCAACCCAAAACATCAAACCGTGGACATAAACTTCGGCATAAAAAGCCTACGCATTATCGAACACATACCAACGACTTCCCTTCGCAGGCGCCGGGCGATCCGGTAATGAGGCAGGCGATGCGCTTCGGCGTCGACCCCAACACATATGCTCCTCCACCACCGGGTGCATATCCAGCGAACGCAGCCCCTTCTTACTATCCATCGCCAAACCTACCGCCGCCGGCTGATTATCCCAGTCCATATACATATCCTGGAGGCGGAGGGTATTTCTCTACCCCACGAGCAAGTGTTCGGAATCCCCAGTACTTCACTCCACCTGGATACGAAGTTCCGCCGTCGGGATACTCTGACCCAGGATACGCCCCCTCCGATTCC
The DNA here is from genome assembly GCA_013364945.1 of Fusarium tupiense. Lineage (NCBI taxonomy): Eukaryota > Fungi > Ascomycota > Sordariomycetes > Hypocreales > Nectriaceae > Fusarium > Fusarium tupiense. The sequence goes on from JABEEO010000084.1 coordinate 206,768, forward strand.
TACGGGTATAAGGAGGAGATTCCACCGTATCCTGAGTACCCAACGCGGGAGCCGAAAAGAGCTCCAGTTCGGCCGAAACCCTTGCGACAACCAAAACCGCAGACCGAGCCTAACCTGAGTAGCCTTCGAAGAGATGTGGCATACCAGAGACCTCGACAGAGGCCACAGTCGATACCCACAAGGGAGATAACATCGCCAGAAGAAGGCATAACCATGCAAGACATCATGGCTGAACTCAGAAACCTCCAACGTCAGGTGTACCAAGCCGACATACAATCCGACCCAGGGAGGATCCAAGGCCGTACACGAAGAAGCCCATCAGTCACAAGCCAGTATACCAGCGATGACACAAGATCCCTTAACATAGAAAGGGAAAGGTCTCGTCAACTCACAAGTATCATCTATCGGTTGCTCGAAGATAGGCAAAGACCGGAATACCAAGACTCGTTAGGGCTCTCGTCAAGGCAGATAATGATGGATCTTCTTCAGGGCAGGGTAAGGGAACATGATGGAGAGATGGCGCTGGTCAGTCAGCAGGACGCACAGGAGATACGCTCAAAACTCGATACTATACTGGAGTGTCTTCAGCTTGAGGACGGATTGGAGGATGAGCCGGCTCCGCAGAGACTACGAGAGGGTTACGAAAGCAGGCCACAACCCTTGGTGCTAAGGGGTCAGCCATCTATCGCCTCAGGGTCCTCGGTACACACACTATCATCGCCAACCTTAAGTCGAGCAGCGCCACGTCGTCGCCAGACTCTTCCATCCGTCATCAGGCCACCACAAAATGCACAATCATCTAACCAAGGACGTACTCGACAGGGTCCAACTAGGCTAGATGACGACGAGGAGATGTACGAAGACCCTCGACGCCCTGCACGTACAAGAGTCAGCTCGACACAGAGTGTTGCATCGCAGGATAGGAGAAGGCTACAAGCAACTGTTGTCCAAATGAGTGATGCTCGGCCACCGGAGAGGAAGATTGTAGAAGGCGATCAACAGAAAGTCAGACCTGGTCGGTTTGCATATGTCCAGACGGAAGACGAACAGGATGAAGAACCCGCTCGGGCACCTGTGCCGCCGTACCCAGTGCCTGACCCACCTGGAACGTCGAAGCGGAGGAGATCGTTACAATCAGTGAGATTCAGGTAGATTGAGATTGGCGTATTTTAGTAACTGGCTTGTCGAGAGGGTGGTCTACAAGGGGGGCAGATATGGCGTGAGCGGGGAAATTGAATTACGATAGGAAAAGCCTCGAGTAATAATGTAAGACTAGGATCTTTGCCCGTCTATTCAAAATGACATTCAGCGTGACTAGTTCCGTTCAATCATATGAAATTATCCAAGGTTAGTTCCCCGAAGCGCAAAGGCTCGAGATCGAATAGCCTTGAATGAACCAATGATGAGCTTATGTAAACACTTTGACGTTTAGAATAGCCTGACCACAGAGTGCATTATTAATTCAACGTCGTATATCGGAATTCGGCGCCTTTCTTGCGTCACTTCGAGGCGCTATCGAGACTACTTTCGGTAAAATGTTTTGTAACGCATAACGTTATCGCCAAGCCAACGCGAACGGAATTTCCGGCCGTCAGCGTTCTTTGTTTCGCCCTCACGATCAACACGTTTATTGGTCAAAGTTGACCCATTCGACAACGTTATGGTAGAGTATTTAACAATGACTGAAGAACGCTAGCTTTTTGGTGTATTAACCTCACTCTACACGCTTTCTTGAGAGAAGCTCTCAGTATGTCTCGCTCAAATAAAGCTATTTACACGCTTGCGAATGGCAAAAATGAAATTCGCACTATCGAAGAGCCATATGTCCCGCAAAAGGCACAGTCTCTCGTAGAAGTGCAATACTCAGCCATCAACCCAGCTGATACTCGCCACTCATACATGAATATGTCAGAGTACGTCGCTGGCTACGAATACACCGGCATCGTTCGACAAGTTGGGCCCGAATCTCCCTTCAAAGTCGGCCAAGAAATCTTTGGACAATCGCTGCCGTATGATCACCGACCTAATTATCTAGGTGCGCATCAGAGCTTCCTCTTGGCGGAACCTCTCATGGCTTTTGAGAGGCCTGCGCATCTTGATCCTATCACCGCTGTAACGCTTGTCGTTGGCAGTGCAACTACCTTTGATGCTCTGTTCAATGTGGCAGGGTATGGCTTCCCGCTCGCTGGCATCTCTGGCGACGATCCGAAGAACGAGCCGATTCTTATCTGGGGTGGTGCTGGAGCCGTTGGCCAGGCTGCAATTCAGATCGCCAAGGCAGCTGGTTTCAGTCCCATTATCACGACTGCTTCACCCCAGAACCATGAAGCCTTGAAGAGGCTTGGTGCAGATGAAGTCTTTGACTATCGAAGCGCAACAGTTGTGCAGGATATACGTACATTTCTGGAAAAGTCCGATAAGTCACTGAAGACTGTTTTCGACACAGTTTGCGCTGGTCTCGGTGTTTTCGAAGGTCTTTCGCCCGATGAAGAAAAGGCGTTGGAGGATAAATACGAGCAAAGCTCACCAGGTCTTTCACGCCAGTGCTGTGATCCTAACATACCGTCAGAAGAACTACGTCTAGTATCAACTCTTCTTGTAAAGAAGGATCTGACGTGGAAGTTCACTTTGAGTATCAGGGTTGTCGAACAAGTTGACTTTGCAGTTGAAGCTCAAGATCGAAGCGATGAAGAGAGGAAGAAAGAGGAGAATAGGGTTATCGAGTGGCAGAAGCGCATTGAACAGGGGATTCATTGGCTGGCTGAGAACCATGAACAGTATTGGGAGGCGCCGAGGTTTAGGATCTTGAAGGGAGTGGAGGAGGGGATTCAAGGCATTCGCGATGTTTGGAATGGCAAAGTGAGTCGCGAGAAGCTAGTCATTGATCATAGAGTTTGAGAAGTATACCGGTTCCAGGAGACAAGCTGAACAAAAATGACATAGCCTTCTTATTCGTGATTGCCATCAATCGCTGATTTCTCCCATTCTATTTGGTCCTGCGTTTCCTCTTCTCGTCGCGCGCCTCAAATCCCGCCGCCTTCGTCAATCATTCGTGCGCCACGATGCATTCACTTGGGCGGCACGTTCATTTTTCAGCAGGGTAGATCTAAGCCACTCGGTCAAAATAACATATTACCTTTTCCCTTATTCAGGCAGAATAGACCCTGTTTTTCCCGTGGCCAATATTAACGCTCAATAAACAAGCCATTGAACATATAGTTTCATCTATGATGCGATCATCCTGATTCTCGCAGGTATATGATCAGACTGCTGCGCTACAGTAGAAGACCAAACAGTCCCCCTTCGTCTCAGATCCATCCAAGTCTTCAATTCTCAAGTCAACCTACCATGCACTCTAGTAGGTTCTTTCTTTTGGCTGTTAGTCTTATGGCCGACGCAGCCTTTTCTATTCCTTGCGGTGCAAAGACTACGACTACAGGTGAGTTTGAATCCTCTGGACAGATGGCGGCTGCTAACGGTTAGCCTTAGTTAGAGCTACTGCGAGGATAACATCCGTTGAGACTAGCTTTGTTACAGTGACTGCAACACCGATCGTGGAGGACACTACTACCGCCACAGCTTCTGAGACAACAGAGGATGATTCCGGTACCACTGAAGTGTCTGTTATAACAACCCCGGGAGCTTCTGGCACCACTGCCGCAGCTTCTGAGACAACAGAGGAGGGTTCTAGCACCACTGAAGAATCTGATGCAACGACTTCGGAGGCTTCTAGCACTACCGAAGCATCTAATGAAACGACCTCTGAGGCTACCAGCACTACTGAAGTATCTGATGAAACAACCTCGGGGGCTTCTGGCACCACTGCCGCAGCTTCTGAGACAACAGAGGAGGGTTCTAGCACCACTGAAGAATCTGATGCAACGACTTCGGAGGCTTCTAGCACTACTGAAGTGTCTGTTATAACAACCCCGGGAGCTTCTAGCACCACTGAAGCATCTGATGAAACGACCTCTGAGGCTTCCAGCACCACTGAAGTGTCTGATGCAACGACTTCGGAGGCTTCTAGTACCCCTACTACTGCTTAAGAAGCGACACCGGTGACATCAGCCTCAACACCTACCGAATCTGAGACAATCACTACTGCACCAGCCGCGAACCCAACCCACTCCCTTCTCGCCAACGGCGGAAACCTAAACAACCAATAGCCCTAACTAAATATCGAGCTTACATACTACCTCGTTTTCGACCCAGCATGCCGACCCTAGTCGCGTACTACGATGCCAGCAACACCGGCTCCAACAAAACATTCGAGTAGTGGAAGTGTCAGATCGAGTGGCGCTCTCTTATGTAGTGTTCTCATGTCGACTTGTGAAGAAGGCGATGACGAAGTGCTGGCTTGTACCACCCCCGCATTGAATGATGTTCATAGCCAACTTACACCAATGTGAATGGAGGTGATGCTGGAGAGAAAACTCAGTTCTGGTATATTGGAAGTGGCAGCCCTGCTGGTGTCACTCCTTTCTCGATACCTGCGCCCAACGTGTAATAGGCTTCTATATCTTTAATAGACTTCTTACTGTAAGATTAACATACGCATCGCATAACGGAAATGCGGATTCTCTGGCTTCAGATAAACAGGCCGTACCGTTTGCGGATCAATCTACAGATATATCGCTTTACATCTTATGATATCGCAGTGAGAGGAATATGCCCGTCCTCATACATCTAGCACAAAAAAAGAAGAGGCATCAGGGGGCCTTTTGAGTTGGACCCAACTAGCGACAAGAGTAGAAATTTAGTTCAGGGCGCTGTCGCGATAGATGCATGTTTTCATCTGTTTCATATAAAGTACCGACTGCTGCTTGATGGAGGGCATATGCTATTGGGCGATCAATGGCTTTAGCTCAGCTCATACAGAATCATCTCGAGCCCTGGGATGGAACTGAACGAATGTTTTCATGCCATAATGATACAAAGGCCGAAGAAGTCAAGGGGAATATCGTTGACATGTTGAACCCATAAAGCAGCTGCGAAAATATGACCGGTTAATGTAGATGCTCGTCATGCCCAGACATGTTTCGGCATCAGATTAGCCTGCAGAAACAATCCTAAACAGTATTGTACATGTTATCCCCTGGTACCGGCTTCTGCACCCATGAAGCTCCATCGCCACTCTTCAGGAACCCAACCCGCGCTTCAACGGAATCAAAACGTTATCTTGTATCAGCATCGTCCTAAGCATGTGAAATCGAACTTGAGTGAGATACTCGCTTCTCGGGGCGGCATCTAGGCTATTAACTGTCTGAAGCGTTAAGTGGATGAAACTGACGGATGCTAACCCGATTGGCAACCATGAAGCCCCTAGCACCCCCATGTAACTACCGTTACGTTCTGAACCAACTACTCAAACTGGTATCAGCGTTCTGGACGGCAAAGTCTTACCCTGCCTGGTGCTCGCCTCACTTTTCGCAGCGCATCTCGAGCCGAAGGAACATGGGTAACTCTGAGGAACGTGCTCTTATCATGAGTCGGCGGGCCCGGGGCCCATTCGCTATCACACACTCATACCCACTGAGGGTATTCTTGCTATTTTTTTGCTGGCCATGGATTATTTGAGTTCATCCATTCATGTTGGCAGCGTGTTTATGCAAGCGCTGCCCTCCATGAAGGGGAATAAGATAGATAGTCGATCAGCGGGTGTCGGGAATGCCGAAAGCTTATGCGGCTGATGACGACATGATCATCGAGAGATAAGCCTGTTACCCCAGAGCCAAACCATGGCAGCTGAAATGCCAGACATCGCGTATTACGATCAGGAAGCTGACGATGTTTCACAACGGGTTGATTCCGCACAGCGTTACATTACTATCGCGATGTCCATAATTCCATTACTAGCATAATCTTTTTACGGTATCAATAAGCACTCAACGTATGATATTTCACTAACACAGAGGTCCTGAAAGGGTATAGCATGTTGAACGAAAGGAGAGCCTAGCGATAGAACATCCCCAGACCATGTCCAGTTGCCCACTGCATGATATCCTTATGTAATTTATAACTCGGTTCTCACAACTAAAGTCCGTTATGGGCCCCGGCATCAGCCCCCGAGCCCTTCCAAACAGAGTTATCGATTTGCAAACTCGACATATCCCAACCCCGCCAAGATCCACAGAAATCTCGAAGCATGCAGCCGAGTCTTCCAGAAGCATTCTTGAAGCATATTCCCCCGAGGAATAAACTCGGGATTGTCAGGCACAAAAATCACAAATGCCTCACACTGTAACTTCATAGACGTGGCAAATATGCCTCATTTTTTTTTTCCGGTGGCAGCGACACAACTTTTCATCAGAGGACCGCCACGGCGCCGGAGGCCGGCGCTAGCGTGATCGGCCCTCAACGCCGTGATACCGAACCCAGGCTGATCGACATAAACCAAGGGGGTTGTAACGTATAAAGTGGGTATTGAACATTTTGAGCGTTTTTATGTATTTTCTCCTAGACCCCGTGGTGATCTTTGCGTATTGGACGGTTTCGCGAGTAATGAACGGAAGGATGATTACGGATTAATGACACTTTGACCCGAGGACTTCGGCTAGACTTGCAAATATCTCAAAGTGGATAAATGATCTTGTCAGAGAGTTTGGAAATAGAGTTTAGGCTTTATCTGTCGGCGTTATTTTATCTGTTTACATGGTGTTGATAGATGATCCTCCAGGGAATAACGAGAGTATTGATAACTTATCTCCAGTATTATTGCAAATTAGTATCTTCAAGGTGAGAGATGAGATACAGTAATCTATCTCAAACAGAAAGATTATATCACGCAAAAGTTCATTGGTCAAGAAGTCTCACCGAAGACGACCTATCTCGTCCCCAGGCCCCGTTGAACCCACCAGGACCCTCCCCAGGCATGGAAACGCCGGATGATAGTGACATGGAGTCATAGTGGAGCAGGGCGAGATACACGATCAAGTTATAATCCGGGGTAATTCAGTTTCTTGTAGTCATAGAAAGGGTCGGATTTATAAGGACATGACGCTCCCGGCTCCATCTTCCCCAGATTCTACATCCCGTTCCAGACCTTTGCCTTTCTCACGTTCACTTTACCAAAGGCACCGTTATTATCTGAAGAAAACGTTTCGTTAAAAGATACTCATCATGGCTAAGAAGGAAGAACTCCCTCGCGATATCGAGGGTGTCGATGATCTTCAACGCTCTCCCTCGAGAAGTACCCAGGAGGGAACAACAATCGACGCCATCTTTGGTGAAGTTTCCGAAGATGGTCCTAACTACCGCAACGTACGAATCCCGGTCCGTTTCCGTCACAGCTACTAATTAGTACCCAGGTCGGATGGATTGCCACTGTCGCACTCATGACTAAAACGCAAATCGGCCTTGGAGTCTTATCAATCCCACAGACCTTCGACGCTCTGGGTCTCATCCCCGGAATCATATGTCTGATCGTCGTGTCAGCCATCACAACATGGTCAGACTATATGATTGGCGTGTTCAAGCGACGACATCCGCAGGTCTACGGCATCGACGATGCGGGACAGTTGATGTTTGGGCGGATTGGTCGTGAAGTCCTCGCCACTGTCTTTATGCTATGTAAGCATCATTCCTCAGTGATTAGGGGAGGCTGGGGTGTGCTGATGACTCGCAGACTGGATCTTCGTTGCTGGTTCAGCGATGCTCGGTATCTCAATCGGTCTTAACTCGGTCTCTTCACACGCAGCCTGCACAGCTGTGTTCGTTGCCGTGGCAGCTATTTTGGGCTTCTTCTTTGCTAGTATCCGCACCCTCGGCAAGATTGGCTGGCTAGCGTGGATCGGACTCGTCTGCATCATGACTGCCAGTAAGTTCAAGCCCCGTTCATCTCACGAGATCAAGTTTGGTAACACGAGAAATTAGTCTTTTGCGTCACTGTCGCTGTGGGTGTGCAGGACAGACCTGCGGCTGCTCCGAAGGGAGGACATTGGGAGTCTGACTGGAAGCTCTTCAACAACCCTAGCTTCGTCGACGGTATCACGGCTGTGTCATCGCATATCTTTGCGTTCTCAGGTACACCTGCGTTCTTTCAGATCGCTGCTGAGATGCGCGAACCGAAGCACTACACCCGCTCGCTATTGACCTGTCAATCGATTGTGACAGTCACGTACATCACCATTGGAATCGTGGTTTACTATTACTGCGGTTCATATGTTACGTCCCCTGCTCTCGGTTCAGCTGGCATTCTCATGAAGAAAGTCTGCTATGGATTTGCCTTGCCTGGTCTCATCGTGACTGCCATGCTTATGACTCACGTGAGTGTTTTCCTGTCTTCTCAGTGACATATACTAACCTGCCAAGATTCCCGCCAAGTACATGTTCATCCGCTTATTGCGCGGCACAAAGCATCTCAACTCCAACGGCATCGTGCATTGGGGTACCTGGTTAGCCTGTACAGGAAGTGTGACCATCATCGCGTATATCATCGCCAGCGCCATCCCTGTTTTCGGCGGCTTGGTGTCTCTCATCGGAGCTCTTCTCGGCACGCTGATGTGTTTCCAACCATACGGCTGCTTCTGGCTTTTCGACAACTGGCACAAGGGCAAGACCGAAAAGTCACTCAAGTGGTGTCTTATGGTTTGCTGGAGTGTCTTTGTCATCGTGGCTGGAACCTTTATGATGGTTGCGGGTACCTACGGCTCGATTGTTGGTATCAACAATTCGATGAAGGCTAATGGGGGTTCAAGTCCATGGTCTTGTGCTGATAACTCCAACTCTGGCTCGGCTGGTCACTAAATGGCTTGGAAGTTGGGGCTGGGATATCGGGCCGAAGATGGTGGCTGAGATGCACTTGAGACTGCCCTTTTGAGTGGGTTCGAACATGAAGCGATGGTGTTGTTTTGGGCGAGAGGCTTATGTACGAGTTGTCGTTTGCGGTGCGGGCACATTACTGGATGAGCTGTCGAAACATAAGATGCATTTGGAATGGTCATTATAGAGTGTAAAACACTGAAATATCATATAACAATAGAATACCCATTTCTTTTTCTTTCATCACTTTTTCATGTAAATGATCATGACTATCAGTGACGCGTTGGAGGTGAGGTATGTCCAGGAGAGTAACAACGCCAACCTCACCACCAAAGTCAACTTAATCAATGGATTAAATATGTTTATGATGATTTATCATGATAGCGCCTTGAATGAGTCACATGATGCCATCACTAAACCTTGTCCCCCCAGCCTCGTTGTCATCGTCATCTACGCTTATGTAATGACATCATTGAACCCCTGCAGTTTCGTGCTCACTCCACTAACCAACCGGATGCTCGGCCTGCGGCAAAAAAAAAAGTGACTGATAATTCTCCTCATCACGAGCCATCAACTTTTTCACCTGCCAACCCTCACTCATCGCTCATTCTCACAAGAAACAGAATGAGCTTCGTAAGGGCCTTTTCGTTCCTCACGGTCGTGAGCGTCGTCACGTATACCATTCTCTCAGTGGCCACGTCACTGAGTGGCGGACCCCCCGCTGTGCAGACCGGGAACGAAACCCACCCGATTCCGTCGTTTGGACTGGGGACTTGGTTGGCTAACAAGGGAGATGTGAGTTTTCGAATACGAGGTTCGCGACAAGACTGCAGTACTGATGGGAGTCTAGGTCGCGCATGCGGTGGAATATGCTTTGAAGGCGGGTTATCGTCACCTCGACGCTGCCGCTATCTACCGAAATGAGGAGGAGGTTGGGCAAGGCATCAGGGCATCCGGCGTGTCGCGCGATAAGATTTGGGTCACGAGTAAGCTTTGGAACACGGATCATCGACCTGATCTCGTGCGCAAAGCCATTGAAAAGTCTATCGCCAATCTGGGCGTCGAGTACCTGGATCTGTACCTCATTCACTGGCCCGTCGCTTGGGTTCCTGATACCAAGGACCTCGACAATGACACCACCATCGTGGATACCTGGAAGGCTATGGAGGAGCTCGTCCGCGATGGATTAACGCGCAACATTGGCATTTCCAACTTTGCGCCAAAGGACATCAAGGCCATTCTCAAAATCGCCACCATCCGCCCTTACGCGCACGAGTTCGAGACGCATCCCTATCTACAGCAACAATCCTTTGTGGATTTTCACACCAGCGAAAACATCAAGGTCATCGCATACTCACCTCTCGCCAACACAAACCCAACTTACAACCCAGATATCCCGAGCATTCTGCACGATGAATTCTGGACAAAGCTCGCAGGCAGCAAGAACGCGACGGTGGCGCAGACGGTGTTGGCTTGGGGACAGCAGAGGGGTACTGTTGTGATTCCCAAGAGTACACATGAGAAGTACATTGATGAGAACTTTGGATCGCAGGATATTACATTCACTGAAGGGGAGTTGAAGGAGGTGGCGAAGAAGGATAAGAAGTATAGGTTTCTGAATCCTGGGAAGGATTGGGGCGTTGATCTATTTGAGGGTCTCGATGGCGGGTCAAAGAAGGAGGAGGAGGATGATAGAAATGAGGACTTGTAATCTGATCGGCCTAATAGACGCAGGATATTTTTAGACGTTATTATTAATAAGATACCAAACCTCTCGGATATACGGATACTGGGCTAGTGAACAGAGCGTCTATGTCTCGGCAACACCATCCCGATTTGGTAGACATGCGCATGGCATAGGCGGGTTCAAAGCGAGTAATTCATCAATAAAATGATCTAAATCCCCAATCAAAAGCACACTGCAGCAGAAATTTCGATCTCGCCGGACGAGCCATAAACTGCATCGACCTGTACATCATGATGTTGCATACTGCCAGCCTTGAGAGTTGCTTCACCAGCTATTGACATTAAAGCTTCTGATAATACTAATCGGGAGAACATAAGGGGAAGATAAACAATCCATGATCTTACCCGCCTTCGATACTCTCCAGAATATTATTCTTAATTATAATAACTTCACAGACCAGATTCTGCAGACAGATCCCTCATCTTCGGTAGTTGACCGTCATCTATAGGGTAATCACCAAAACCCATAGCAATCCAATTTCCTAGAGTTTCACAGCCACAGTGAATACAACCCTGGCAGTTCAACCAAGCGCAGCGCAAAAGCTTCTACGTAACAACCAACTCTATCCCAGATCAAATAATTGGTCAAAACACTTCTTCTCCAAATCTGTCAAAAAGCAAAACTTGTCGAGAGTTTAGTAAGGAAATTGGTATTTCCTGCACGACTCGCACCATTCAGGGTCCAACCCTGCGCCACGCTCAACACACTTAAATCTCGCCTCGTGTCATTGCGGCTTGGCTCGTTGGTCCACTTACCCCTGTGAGGCTAGAGTCGCAACCGAAGTTTGCGCCCTGACGAGAGAACAGACATGAATGGCTGTGTTTACGCAGCGGGCGAACGAGTTTATTCTAGACTGGGAGGATGAGAAATCAGTATTGCCGTTGGGCCGTGGCTTATCGGCTCTTGGACCCTCCTGTCAAATTTTGTCTCAGTTCATAGTCATCTCGCTGACCGGCAGTTTTCATGTACGCTCAGACCTCAACTGAACCACGGGAAAAAGTAAAGTTCCCTACTCCGTACATCCGTTTTCCCTCACTAGATAGAACGCACAACGTCAGTCTTCAATCTCGATACTCTCTTGACGGGTAAGTATACGGCGATCATAGTATAACAGATCAAATCCCCAACTGGGATGAAAAAGGCCACTCTTAATCCATCCTCTTGTTTCAACGGTCGTGATCACCATAACCCCCGAAACAAAACATGCTCCTCCTATTCGCCAGCATGTGGAAACATCTCCATTGAAAAGTCTCCGAGGCCCAGACTAATTCATCCCGCGTGCACCCCAACTCCACATGGTTGACAGGAGAATTCCCCAATATGGCAAAGCGCACGGCAAGGGTGTTAAATAGCGATCGCCGGATATAATTGTGACCGCTTTTCAACTCCCGCCCGCTTCACGAGGTGACATCGTCAAGGAGATGGTTCGACAGTTACGTGGTACTGTGTTCCTCCTTTAAAATGCTCTTGTTCTGCTCATCGTTTGGTTCTCGTCTTCTCTAGTTTTCTGCACTCTTTTTTAACTTAGTCACTCTCTTTTCACTCACTTATTCGGAAGCGTTTCACGCTCCAGTCACTCATTTACATTTGTTTATTAAAAGATGCATTTCTCTAGTTTGATTCCCGCTTTGGGGGGTCTTGTGGCTGTTGCCACTGCCTCACCTCACGGTCTCGGTGTCGGCCTTGGTCTCGGTGTTGATGTTTCGATTGGAAATGGTGCTTCATCTGCCGCTGACACCACCTCCAAGAGCCTTGACCTAGCTCCCACCACGTCTGCCGCCGGCCAGAAGGGTGGTCTTCCTTCTACTTGCAACTTGGCCAACAGCTGGGAGAACCATGTTCTCTTCGACGGTATCGCTGCTCCTGCTTCTGGCGCTGCTGCCGCCATCAAGCTTGGTCTTAACCTTCCCAAAGCTCAGATCGAGGGTGAGGCTACTCTCGAGCTTGTGGAAGGTTTCCTGACAGAGCCTCGTGTGCGTATTGGTCTTGGTGCTATCAAGGCTTACATCGAGCTTGACATCTCTGCTTCTGCTGCTGTTCACGAATCCATTGAACTTTTCGCTTCTGCTGCTCTTCAGCTTGAGGTCCCTGGCCTTCTTGAGGCTGAGGCCGGTGCTGCTCTCGCTCTTGACCTTGTTGTTGGTGTTGATGCTGCTATTGACCTGTCCGCTGGTGTTTACCTTGCCTTCGGCGAGGAGGCTTTCGTTGAGGTTTCTCTTCTCACCAAGGAGATTGTTGACGTCTCCCTGGAGGGTCTTGTTGCCAAGGCTCTCCCCATTGGCGTTGCTGCCGAGGTCGACCTCTCTGCTGAGGTTTCTCTCACTCTTGGCCTCCGCCTCCGAACTGAGATCGATCTTTCGGCCGAGCTTGACATCCCTGTTCTCGACATCGAGGCTGGTGCCAAGATTGCTGTCTGGGTCAGCCTTTTCGAGTACACTGCTGTTCTCATCGCCACCGACAACTGCGCCGTCTCCGTCGATGAGCTCATTGCTCTCACTCTTGGTCTCGCTGTCGAGCTCAACGTTGAGGTCGGCGACATTCTCGACATCAGCCTTGCTCCTACCTTGACCATCACCCTTGCTACTGCTGCTCAGGCCAAGGTTTGCCAGCCTAACCGCGGTACTCCTGGTGGCTTCATTGAGCAGCAAGGCAACCCTACTTCCACTCACACTGAGGTCGCCACTCTTTCCACAGTCCCTGCTGGTGGCTCTGACTCTACTACGGACTCTGCTCTTCCTGATGCCACCGGTTCTGCCACTGCTGATTCTTCTGACGCTTACCCCGTTCCTGGTGCATCTGGCTCCGAGACTTACCCTGCTGGTGCTGAGACTACCGGTTCCGGATCAGGTGCTTACCCTGCCCCCGGTTCCTCTGGTTCTGATACTACTGGTGCTGGATCAGGTGCCTCTGGCTCAGAGACTTATCCTGCTAGTGCCGAAACCACCGGTTCTGGCTCTGGCTCTGGTGCTTCTTCTGGCTCTGAAACTTACCCCGCCGGCGCTGAGACCACTGGTTCATCAGGTGCTTACCCTGTCCCTGGCTCCGGTTCTGAATCTGGCGCCTCTGCTGGTGCTGAGACTACTGGCTCTGGATCATCTGCTCCTGCCGGCGCTAAGACTACTGGCTCCGGCTCCGGTGCTTACCCCATCCCTGGTTCCGGTTCTAGCTCCGGTGCTTCCGCTGGTGCCGAGACTACTGGATCTGGTTCTGGTGCCTACCCCGGTGGCCCTGGCTCATCTTCCGCTCTCGCCAAGCTCCAGACCACCGGGGATGTCACCAGCACCGTCACCTCCACCCACGTTTACACCATAACCAGCTGCGCTGCCTCCGTCATCAACTGCCCTGCCCGCTACACCCAGAAGATCGTCACCTCCACCATCATCAAGAGCACCTACGTCTGCCCCGCTACCGAGACCGGCGCTGTCCCCGCGACCACCACTGCTCACTCCACCAAGGTCCACGTTCCCGTCACCACCCTCACTGACACTCTCACCACCATCGTGCCTTGCAAGACCCGAACTACCAAGACCTTCCACCCTCCTACTACTCCCCCTCCTGCTCCTACCGTCACCATCGTCGACACCACCACCTACTGCCCCGAGGAGGGAAAGACTGCTCATCCTTCCAAGGGCCAGTCTACTTTCCAGGTCGTCACCACTACTTCTCCGGGCACCAAGGCTTATGAGGTCCCCAGCCACGCTGCTCCTACTACCGAGGGTGAGGAGAAGCCTACTGCTGAGGTCCCTGTCCCTGGAAAGCCCACTGGCAAGTCTCCCGTTCCTGAGAAGCCTACCGCCGGATACCCCACTCCTGAGAAGCCCACTGGTGGCAAGCCCGTGGCCCCTCCCGCTCACAGCATGCCTTACCCTCCCAGCAACGGAACCGTGTCCACCCACGTTCCCGTCTACCCAGCTCCTGTTCCTACCACTGCCGTTCCTGTGGTTCCCGCCCCCGGCACTACCGCTGGTTACGCATCTCCTCCCGCTGTCTCTCAGCCTGGATCTGTTCCTCCTACAGTCTCTCAGCCTGGATCTGTTCCTCCTACAGTCTCTCAGCCTGGTTCTGTTCCTCCCGCTGCTGAGACTCCCGTCTCTACCACTCCTGTTCCCGTCAGTGGTGCCAGCGTGGTTCGCAGTGGCTTCATGCTGGCTCTCCCAGCTGCCCTTGCTTTCTTCATGTAGATGATAAACGGATAAGATTACAGGATCTATGTATAACACCTAGGCAACGGGACTTGGATTAGCAATAGTTCATGGTTTCTTTAATTTTTAATATTTTTATGTCAATCAATTAGAGTCTCCCCAAGTGAATATTTACTTTTCCACCATTTATTTACCATGTGTCTAATGTTTTCGCACAAAGTTTTTCACTCCTTGTAAATTCAGGTCCAGTTGGACTATTCCAGTTCGGGATCGCCTCTGAGCTATGACTCGAAATGAAGTCCCGAGTTGCTGCTAGCTTATTCATAGTTGTCCACAGACTTTTGGACGATCCTGGCATAAATGATTGGAGCAGGAGACTAAACTTAAGAGGGTATAGACTGTTTCAAACTCTCAGACATTCTCATCAGAAATAGCTCAACGAGGGGTAATTGATTGGTCGGCTCGTCTGGGCAGCTCCACCTAAGCCTCTAAGCGTAAGGAGTACGTCAGCTGAGATATGAAATCGAGTCTGCGGGAAGACATAGAGGACGCGGGCGGCCTTGCTTGCACGCGTACATCAACAAAGAAATCAAATCAATGACAAAGGTAAAGCCGGGGCAGCGAGTGCGAGCCAGAACGCAGAGAACTCGGTCTGGATGCCTGACCTGCAGGTGAGTCCACGCCGCTGATGGACTGTGCCAAGTATTAATGGACACCGCAGGAGTAAGCCACCAGAAGTAGGGATCAGCGCAGATTGCTTACATGATCTAGTCCGTCGTGTCAAATGTGACGAGGCACGGCCCTCATGTGTAAGGTGTAAGGACAGCTGGCGAGCGCTGAGTAACGGTGAGACTAATGATTTGATAGGCACATCAACCGGCCGCACCTGTGACGGCTACGAAGAAGCAGCAGCAGAACAGGTGCTACAGCAGCAGCCACCGATCCAGACTGTCAGTGCCGGATACCGCAACTCCCAAGAAGCGCGATCTATCCAGTTCTTTATCGAGCGCACCCTATCTCAACTAACTTCCTTCTTCCCCGATGAGTTCTGGGGGATTAGTGTATTACAGGTTGCTCAGTACGAGCCCAGCATTTCCCATGCACTGGTCTCGTTTTCGGCATATCACGAGGCCTTTACAAATGGCAATACTGGGGATAAGAGTCCATTTGCATTAAAGCATTACAACCTATCCATCAAGGAGCTACATGCCTCTCACAGCTCGCTGTCACATGTCCACTTAGTGTCTTGTCTAGTATTCGTTTGCATTGAGGCAAGTATGACCATTATCCTCATTCATATGGCCATGCAACTTACAGTAAACAGATCTTGCAAGGACATACCGAAACTGCGATTCGATTGTTCAAGCATGGACATCGTATGATCAGCCAGTTCCGTCATGCTTCAGGTCCAAATGGCATTCTTAATCATGTGCAAACCCTGTTTAACCGGCTTGCTCTGCAGGTGGCTTTAGTAAGCAACTGCGCACATGAAAACTAAATAATTCTAACTCTTGTGTCCTAGCTGGTTGGCGATGTGACGCCTGAACTTTACCTAAAGTGTGTTTCAGGCTCCCAGTTGATGAAGGTCAACACCGACTACTCGTTTGGCTCTCTATTAGAGGCCAGGGAAGCTCTCAATGCCATTTTGGCGTTAAGATTGACAGAAACAGTGACAAATTTTGAACTAGGCGCTGCATTTTCTCGTTGGTCTCTGGAATTCGACAAATTCGTCATTTCCCGTGGTGGACGAGCATTCTCTCTCCACGAGCAGAGGTCACTTGCGCTCATAGACTTACACCGCCAGTACTTCAACATGGTCTTGCCTTGGGAGAATATAAACAACAATCCATATACACTCAGCCTGGATAACTACACCAGCGACTTCGAGGAGCTGGTAAACTGTGCCAGCCGTGTTCTCGGCCTCGAAGACACAGACACTGCACCGCTGTTCCACCTCGAAATTGGAGTGGTACCTGTTTTGTTTGTGATAGTCGCATGGTGTCGCGATCCTGGGATCCGTCGGAGGGCGATCTCCTTGTTGATGTCCCGACAGGCCCAAGAGGGAGTTTGGAGCAGCCATTTGACTGGAAGAGTTGCACGGAGGATTATGGAGGCAGAGGAGGAAAAGTTAGACGTTCGCAGCTGTAAAGACGTTCCTGGTCCGAGGAGGGTAAGAAGCGTATATGTATCGCTGGGCCCAGGGGAGAGACAGGCAATGATACGATATGGACTACAAGATAGAGAGTGGGAGGAAGCCATTGGTTGGTAGATTACATGCGGCGATATGTAATAGGAATTGAAAGATATAACTTCAATTCTATTAGCAAAAGAAAGCAAACAATTCTTAAAGGCCCCATGTGTATGTATCATCTTAGCTATGAAAGCTACGATCTCATGTTGCTCAGTGCATATCACTATACTCTTAGATCAATCCTAAACGTGTCACCACGTAGAATCAATCTCGGAGAGGCAAGCTCAAGATGCCTCGTCTAACTGTATCTCGGTATGCCTTTTGTTTCTCTGCCAAAACTTTGGCATGCTGGCCTCTTTGCTGCCCATAACGCGCGCCGGATGAACGGCATTGAACGCTACCAAAGCAATCAGCATGGGTAGAGAGTCTAGCGCATACTGGTAAGCCTCGTGTCGTGGGATGTCACTGTCGAGACCTTGGGAGTATTCTATAAGGCGGAAAATAATGCGTAGCTAGGTCTCGTTAGACATATCGCTTTATTAGTCGTTTCAGTCTCTACTTACCACAATAAGAGCCAGCGCAAAGAACATAGCGTAAAAGAGCATCATAACAGATCTCTTCTGCGTTCCAGAATCTACGCCCGAGTTCGAGCTGCGGAGCCGGTGGAAGAGATGAATCCCGAAGACAGCGAAAACGAGAATGAAAAACAGCTGGAGTCCGACTCCGCCCATGTAGATGTGCAGGGCATCGAGTTTCTCTTCAAGTGTCTTATTTTTGCCAGTAGCAGCCTGCGCCGCACCATAAACCTGGACAATAAAAGCGATAATGTCCAATATAACAAAGATAAAACCGAACTGCCAAGCCTTCACGCCATACAATCTGCCATCAGGTGTGTAGCACCATACCATGCGCCCAAACACCATGTAGGCAAATGCATTGGTCCACAGCGGCGCGACGAGAATGACGACGAACCATGTCGCGTAGTAGTCAAAGCTAGCCGGGTTGTAGATGCTAATTGTACGGAAGATGTAGGTGAAGACTTGCCAGAAGGCCGACATGATAATGACCCAGCAGTACCCCGATCGGTAGTGGATGGCTTGGATGAGATGGGCGATGTTTGTGATGGCAAAGAGTACTAGGAATAGTATGGAGGCAGCTGTGGAGGGGCAGAGGTTCCATTGTGTGTTTGGGACTTCAAGCGCATGGCATGTCGACATGGTTGCTGTATTTGGCTGGAAAAGCTGGCCAAAAAGAGTAGAGAAGAGACACCTCGTTTGATGGCGAAAAGAATAGGCAAGCTAATATGTCCCTGTGTCTATACTTATACCCTCAACAAGGCATTTATGAGGTGTCACTGTTAGTCCCACTTGGGCTCTCAGCTGGGTTAGTGTGTTATAAATTGGCAGACATGATTGGCTGGCTCGTTTGGGCATTTCGACGATACCTAGCTCGGTTTAGTTCAGCTCCTATCCAAATTTCGTCACTCGTTTACCTGCTCCTTCGTAAGCTTACCCTGCCTTAAATATGATCGCTCCTGGGATCATTGAGGTAATTAGGCTTATCGCCGCTGGTGTCCAACATGAACTATGCAAGCCCTGATCCCTTGTTTTCACCACGGCCGTCGATACTACTTCACTCTCGCAGCCGCCAAAACCGACATGACTATCTCTGGGGAAATCTATCATCGACCACTGAGGCCACAATCGCGCTTAGCTTAACCACCGATACTGCTACTAGTCCTGTATGCTGATTTAAGCTGTCAGCCACAAGTCTCAATTGCTACCACCGAATTCGAGGCACCTTCTATAGTACTTACACAATCCTTCGTATCTTTCGTTAAACTTGCTTGAAGTACTGAGACGACCATCGCCACTTTCGACTGTATCAATGGGGTTCTGTCCGACTAACTCGTGCGGCGTTTTTCAACAATATAACGGAGTAGGAGCAAACTACATCAAAGATCATAGGGAGATATATTCGCTTGAAGAGTAGCTGCAATTTTGCATTGACGATGACACCTGCATCCTCTTTTCCCATGCGTCTTACTCTTGCGACCTGATGACTGGAGACTTCTCCATCAACGGGGCTTATGCGCCTTGTAGCTGTTCTGAATTAAGTTGTTTCTGTGTAGAGAGGGCACCTATGGATTAAAAGAGTATGGGGAGTCGGTGGACTGAGGTAAGTGGGTGGGATTATGTGGGCAGAAGTACCATGTTTTCTTTCCAATTGTCTGCTTTGTATCGTGTCAAGCTTCGTCGTTTAAAGTTTCGAATATGGCTCACTCGCGATTTGTGCGAGTAAGAGCACGCATCGCCTAAAGTTTAACAAAAAGAGGGCTTTATTCATGTCCTTATTGGCAGCTCTCCCTCCATTATTAGTCATTGAGAAAGTTTATAAAAAGATAAACTTTTACTCGATCCATTATAGAAACCAGCAGCCCCCGTGGAAATTTCCCTTTTCTCAAAATATGGCACGATAAAAACAGCATGACTTTCGCATCCACTACCCCAAGAAGACCCATTTCCTACGAGTGGTCGTCGCTCCCTGTAGAGCTTCGACTACAGATCTTCGGATATGTGGCTGGAGAGCAGAAATCTCGAACTACGGGACTTGTTCCGTATGCCTGTGTCTCTTCTGAATGGCAAGATTACTTCGAAAGTTTTACATTCCGACGTCTTCTGATCGACAACTCCCAGCTGACCAGATTCTCAAAAACGACCGATGGCGAAAAGGCCGTGAGACTGTCTTACATACGCTATTTATGTCTGAGAATCAAGCTTCAGGATTATTATTATCCGGAATGCGATATGTCAGAGTCTCGTGCCACCATCAATCGGTGAGAGTAGTAGATCTTCTCATCTCACTCGTATCTAACAGGGTTGTGTAGGAATAACCAGAGATTTACGCAGTCGCTCGAACTATTGTTCCACGTCCTTCGCCGTTGGAATCCCTCTAGCAATCGTGACACCGGATTGATACTCGAGATCACTGCCTACTCACCTGGTGACAATAGGCGATCCCCAGATGCATCAATGGAATATGCTCTGCATGAAAACTTTCAGCTAGAAGAGGACCTCGCAAGTTCACCAGGCATTGCAAGATTCATGTTTGACAAGGCTGCCAGAGACCGACTTGCGACTGGAATGGTTCGGCATTGGCCGATGACCGTGCAAGGCTTGAAGCGACTACATGGCACGCCCCTTGCACTGACGACAAGAACAGACCTCAAGGAAGTCCCGATCGTCCATGCTCTTTGGATACGCCATCAATTTAAAAGAGGGATAAAGGGTTCGAGCTTGACAAGGATCTTGCGCATGGCCCTAACGAAGGTCACATCTTTCCGACTCGAGACTGGGCCAGATCCACATCCTCAACTTCGATATTTCAGTGCCTGGAATAGCCTGATTCTTCAGCTTCCCCATCATATTCGTCACTTTTCCTTCAACATCATTCCAAGACCTTTCTTGCCTCGGCTATTCACGAACGAAACGTTTGGACTACCGTCATCTCTTGCAGAGACCGCTCACCATCTAGTTTCACTCTGCCCACCTGCTGGTACGAACTCGCTGGATTTTATTCAGCATCTTCGAAAGTCACAACAACTTGAACATGGTTCAACACTGGCGCAGTTATGTCTTGAAGTTCCATATAATCCTCGAGGGGGAGCTTCAGTATTCCAGGGGAAAATAGATCATCTCTTGAAAGAAGCTGCAGTCACAGCTCGGGACTTACCGGAACTCAAGATTATGGAAGTCTGGTGTCACGACCGGATGAAAGCATTTGTATTCAGATATGAACATGAGAAAGACCAAGTTGCTATCACATGGAGAGCATCCAAAGACTGGATTAACTTGGCAGAGAGTAGTATACAGGAGTGGGAAATGGTAGCTCAAAGGTATAATGTGGTCTTCTCAGGAAAGGAGCTGCCGGTTTTGATAAATCCGCCTTTGTCGCTTCTCACATCCAGCGATGGGCATATTCGTAGGGAGGTCGTCTATCGGCAACTGAAGCTGCGCGATTTGGCAATTCATCCAGTCAGTTTAGCCTGCGTCTAATTAGAATATTGTCGGACTAGATGTCGGCACGCAGGCTCGGGCTGTATGTCACTCGATAAATTGTTTCCGGTAGAAAGTACAAGCTTATAACGGCAGGGCGAACATCATATTCTTCTTTGCAACTTCAGCCACTTACGCAACACCAGAAGTGATGCATAAAACCGCAAAAACTGATTATCCTGTGCATACATTTCTATTATTAGCATGTGTCTCTTACTGGTTATCCTCGTTAGTCAGCGCGATTGAGACCAACACATCAGACCTGCACAGCCTGATCAGGCTG